>VZZY01017453.1:90424-101463 GCA_013400335.1 Eurystomus gularis
GGGGGGGGGGGCTCGGGCTCCGTGGGGGTGTCAGCGGGGTCCCCTTCAGGAGGCTGTGGGGGCTGGTGTTTGCCCGCTGGGGTGGGGGGAGTGCGAGGTTTGCCCCCTGCCCGGGCTTTCTGCACTTAGAGCCGGATTTTCTCCCCCCATCTCCGAGGGCAGCGGTCGGACAGGGCTGGATCGGCGGCCCAGACCAGGCCTCGCCTTTCCCGCCCTCGGCCTGTGGGGACGGGGCTGCCCCCGCGCTGTTTGGCGGGCTTAGAGGGGCGAGGCTTCCTCTGCCGTTGTTTCTCAGGGAAAAAAAATGCTTTTTAAAAACATTGTTGATGTAAAGAACGGGGTGCGGCAGCCTGTTGGCTCAATTTCTAGCTGTAGAGCAGTAAAACGTAGCAAAGAGAGCATTTTGTTCCAATTATCTTGAGGATGAGCCCTTTTCGGCGAGTCATCTAAGCATTGCAATTAATAATTTGTAAGAAAAGAAAAGAGAAGTCGGTCTGCATAGTTAGTGGGTTGGAGCTTAGCGCATTTCAGGAACATTCATCACTGCCCAAGTACTCGGGCTTGAGCCGTGCCCCAAAGCAGGGTAACAGCTGAGTTTAAATCCCTTTGCTGCTTCCACGAGGTTCTGGTCTTGGAGGACTGTGGGGGAGCTGATATCAAAGAGCTGAAGTGGCTGCTCCCTTCCAGTGTGTCTCTGCCCAAGTGGCATCAATCGCAGTGGAAGGACAGGACCTTATTAAAGTGTGTGGGACTTTTGCAGTCTTGGAATTTTGTTGCTAAGTACATGGCATGTAGCTGTTTAAAACAAACCGAGGTTCCATCTTGCCGATGCTAAAAGCTTAGGCAGCGTGGCTAGATGCTGCACTAAACAAGACACTTGGGTGGCATCTTGAGTGTGTTTTTTGCAGCATTTCTCCTGGCAGTGGTAGAATTTTCACTTTCTAAAAGGCTTATTTCCTAGTAAGGGCAAGTTAGCATAACTTGCTGATTTATTAAACTTGCTGCATCATGGTGTTGGCCTAGAAAAGTAAAAATAAAAAGTAAAAATCTTCTCGATCTATACCCGTTACCTTCCCCATTCCTGATTCTGGCCACCAAAGGACCCAGAACGCAGGGGGTTTTTAATATTTAGTTGAGTAGGCCCAAGATCTCCCATGTTTTGTTAAAACAGGCTCTTCTATTTTACAGATTCTCTTGATCTGAAGATGGCTGCACAGTCAGCACCGAAGGTCGTGCTAAAGAGCACCACCAAGATGTCTCTGAACGAGCGGTGAGGAAGCCAACAGCAGCTTCAGCCCATAAGAAATATTTTTTTTTTTACTTAATTAGCACTGTCCGGTGTCCAAAAAAAAAAAACCCAGCGTGGTTTCTGCCCTCTTTTAACCTCACTAAAACGAGCAGATGGCTTCGCGCCTCTGTCTTAAACGGCAACAAATGTGGTGCGCCAGGTTAAAAGGGCAAATATTTTGGAGCAATTTACCCGTAGCGGTTAATATTAAACTCCCCGACACGTAAATATGGTGGGATGTGTTATAACCAAAGAGAGAAACCTCACACCCTCCCTTTTTCTTCCACATGTTTTTACATTTATCTAGTCGATGCTGCAGCGCTCCGGTAGCATGTTACCCAGGCTGCAGCGGGTTTGCTGCTTTGTCCGAGGCAGACACACGTGCCTGTGGTCTGGCCTGTAAGAGGCGTGCAGCAGGCCCTCAAACGAGCCCAAAGGCCTGTTAACAACGTTTGGGGCCTTGTAAGAGGCAAATGCTTTGCTTCATCTCCATCTCTCTCTCTCTCTGTCTCTCTCTTCTCGATCTCTTTATTTCTTCTGTTGAGTATTCTTCTGTTTTTTCCATCTTTCTGCGGTTCCACAGTGGCACTAACAGTGATGCTGCCGTTAATGTTTCATGTTCTTACTAGTCGCTGGTGGATTAACTCTGTAGGTATCGTGAACCCGGGAGAAAGGAGCTGTTTGTGCACGGTTCCTGGTCTAGCAAGTGCTGCTGTGAGTCGTAGAGTCGTTTTGGTTGGAGAAACCTTTAAGATCATCAACTCCAACCATTCCCCAGCACGGCCAGGGCACCACGAACCCCTGGCCCTCAGCACCACATCTCCACGGCTTGGAAACCCCTCCAGGGATGGGGACTCCACCACTGCCCTGCCCAGCCTGGCACAGCCCTTCCCACCAAGAAATTCTTCCTCGTGTCCAACCTTGGGGCAACTTGAGGCCGGTTCCTCTTGTCCCATCACTTGGGGACAAGAGATCTCCCCCCTCCCTGGCTCCAAGCTCCTGTCAGGGAGTTGTGCAGAGCCAGAAGGTCTCCCCTGAGCCTCCTTTGCTCCATGGTGTAGCCTGGAGCAGCACTCGGAGCTCATCCTGAGAAGACAAGCACTGAGGAGCAGGGTGAGGAGGCCTCACTGACCCATCTCATTTTGGTCAGTCCATACTCCTCATCTCTGAGTGTTTCAGTTTGTAGTCTCACGTAGAACCATAGAATCGTTTTGGTTGGAAGAGACCTTTAAGATGATCAAGTCCAACCATTAACCCAGCACTGTAGCTCCCAGGACGTGGTAGAAAGCTGATGGGTTGCTGCTAACAAGATCCACCATCGTGCTGTGTGTCCTGCTCCCCTATAGCTCTTAAAGACAGGGGGGTTTGTGTACCAAGGCAATCACCAAGTGAACTTGCTGTGCTTTTATAAGCACGTGTGCTCAGGCAGTGGCATTTCTCAGGGCACCAGTCCTGCAGCAGAGACGCCAGCGCGTCCTTGGGAGAACATCTCATAAAACTGCCGTTGAGTTTTTCAGCGGTTTCCTCGGCTTTTCCACGGGTTGGTTTGGCCGTTGGGCTCAGATCCCAGTTTGCTTTCCCGTGTCTGTGACGTCCTCTCCCATCTGTCACCATCATCTCTGCTTCTTGCTTGTTCTCATTCCTTCTGCCATTTCTTAAAAGCTTTTGTCACTTCTCAATTAACACCCAACGCCATTTCCGAGTCTCCAGTTCTTGCACGCTTGTGGAAAACGAGGAATCCGTAATCCCGTGTGACGTGACCTAAGTACCGCTCTTTTACATAAAAAGGTTCATGGGATCTGGAGATCCAGTCTTGAGAACCATGAAATGCCGATAAATGTATGTAATAAAGCTTTATTTAAACACCCGTTTTATTCGACCTTGAAGCTTTACTAACATGCTGAAGAACAAACAGCCGATGCCAGTGAATATTCGGGCTACCATGCAGCAGCAGCAGCAGCTGGCCAGTGCCAGAAACAGAAGACTGGCCCAGCAGATGGAGAACAGACCTTCTGTCCAGGCTGCCCTCAAGCTGAAGCAGGTGAGAAAAAACAGGGAGCTGATGCCACTCACCAGCTTTTCGGGATACGGACGAGTTGGGAAAATGCTCCTGAAAGTTAAAAATGAGAAAATTAGGAGGGACTTGGAGAAAATCCCACTTTTTTTACCTCAGATAAGTAATGTTTTGTAACTGACTGCTTAATATTCTTGCCTTGGGGGTTGGTGTTTGGTTTTTTTGTTGTTGTTGTGCTGGCTGTTCATATCTCCTCTCTATTTTTTCAGAGAGATGTTCTCATTCTGGGTCTCTGGATCTGCTCCATCTCACGGTGTAGCCGCAGCTTCCGCTGCTGCGGGGCCTTTCTGGTCCTTAGACCCAGCCGAGACTGGTTGCTCTCATCCCCAGCTCCACCTTCTCTCGGTGCTCTCCCTTGAGGAACAGAGGAACAACCTGGGGGAGTTTTGGGGGCTTCCTTGCAAATGCTAAAAGGCAGGCGTGGATTTAAGGCGTAGCATTGCGTTCCCCTTACTCCACGTTGTAGCGATGAGCGCCGGGTTACGGGATGTTCCTCAGCTCGCCGGGTGTTGGTGGCAGATGTGCTAGGTCTGGATTTCTCTGCTTTAGCCAAAGTGCTTCTAACTCTGCGTAGTAAAACCTCACTTCTACAAACCTCAGCACCATAGAGGAGGGAGCTGTTTGTCCAGAGCCTGCTCGTTGTCTGACTAGAGAGAGTTTGCAAGTTGTAAAGCTTGAGTAAGGCTGCTGAGAGCTTAAAATACCTGTGTAGAGCTTAAAATATGCTGTGAGTAGTGCCTCGTGTCGCGGCACAGCAAGAGTTAACTATAATTCCATCCGTTGTCTCTGGAAATTTTTTTAGCCGAGCTGCTTCACCGAATAGCTGGAATATTTAAACCCACCCCACGGGCTCGCGGTGTGATAAAGAGGAATGCTGCTGCTCAGAGATCTCGCTGTGGTGCCTGGCAGAGCGGGTGAACAAGAGCTCTGCAAACAACACTCTAAATTATTTTCTCCTTAAAAAAAGGAGTTTGAAAAGTTAAGGCTTTGGGTGAGTGTTGAGTGAAGCGGGATTGCAAGCGTGAAGGTGCTGCAGTGCAACGGGAAGGACTTGGCTTGGCTTAACTCCTAAACCCGCTGGATTTTTGTGTTTCCAGGGGGAAACGCTGCCCGGAAAGGTCTTGTAGGGAAATTGGGAAACCCGTGTTAACGTTGGGCTGCTCTTGGAAGGTTGCAGTTAGCTCTGGAAGTTGTGATTGGATTTTCACAAGTGCTTTACTTGGTATCACCAGGAGCCTTGTGTGCAGGAGAGCTGGGAAGCGTTGACCCCACGATGTGTCCCCCGCGCTTCAGAAGGGACCTCTCTGAACTGCCACGAGCTCAGCGTGTGCTAGAGTCATGGTGTCATCTTCCACATCCTCCTCTGAGCACACAAGTGTTCACATAAACCTGCCATGGGGTTTTTTTTACAATAAAAATATTTTCTTCTGCCCACGGCTGAGCGGACCGAGGTGCTGCCGCTCCTTGGTGGAGCAGAAGGGCCAGCTTGTTTCAACCCCTCGTGGTGACACACCAATAACCGGACACGGAAGGTGCTTTCTCATTCCTCCCTGCCAGCAAGAAAAGAGAGGCTGATGTTTTAGGCTGCCACGGCTGTCCAAAAAATGAGTGATGGTCTAAACTCTGAGGCAGTAAAACTCAAATTTTACCTGGGCTGCAAAAGAGCTGGAGTTTAGAGGAGCCGATTCAGCCGTCCCCAGGCTTGGGGCAAGCGATAAACCCAAGCAACTTCTGGAACCTGTGGTAAAATCCAGCCTTTACGGCTGCTCCTGTCACCTCAGGGCCAAGAGCTCTTGTTGAGATGGGTGAAGGTTCCCACCGTTGCTTCTTGGCTCCTCCTGGGGTCCAAGTGGTGCCTGCAGAAGCTGGCGCTTGCTCTGTGGAGATCAGACTGGGACCAGTGCGTGTTCACAGTGGAAACTGGTGGTTCAGCCACCACTTTGTGAACAGTTTAGTCATCTTTGGCAGTTCTGGTAGACATCTGAGGACAGGATCTGCTGCAGCTGGCCCAGGAGGAACCAGCTCTGGCTGGCAGATGGAGTCTGGTAGCTAGACACGGCCAAAAAACCAATTCAAAAGCCAGATCCACCAAGATGTTGTGCCGATGAGGGTAAATCTCTTCAGTTCCGTTTGCTTTTCGTGGCACAGCTGGAAAAGTTGATAGTTTTGTCACCGTTGCCTTGGTCCGTGTGGAAGCCAGGCCGGGATGGGGCCCTGCGCCGCTGGGAATGCCGATAGCCCCTCGGGAGTTTGCTTCCAGAGGAAGGGATCAGCGAGCTGCCGCGGGGATCCGGTGTCGGCTTCGGTTTGGGGCTGCTTAAAAACGGAGAGAAAGCTTTCTTTCGATCTACAAACTTGGTTGTCTCTGCACAACCGTTTTCTCCCAGGAAAGGTCTTTGTTCCCTGTTGGACCTTCACAAATTATCCCTCCCAGAGCAGATTCGATCGTCTTCCTTTCGAGCTTCTGTTGCAGAGAGCCTCTAGTTGATGTTTAAAACCCGAATCGACGCCGCTTGCATCGCTAGGCGACGGCCGTGCCGCTTGTGTCCGCGATTGCTGCATGACTTCTCTTGTCTCTTTTAAAAATCCTTTCTTCTAGAAGAGCTTAAAACAACGCCTCGGGAAAAGCAACATTCAGGCGCGTTTGGGCCGGCCGGCGGGCGCGCTGGCCCGCGGAGCCATGGGAGGAAGAGGACTGGCCATGGGGCAGAGAGGTTTGCCCCGAGGAGCCATGCGTGGGGGCCGAGGAGCCAGAGCTCTGCTCCGAGGAGGAATCCCGCTCAGAGGTGGGTCCCGTGGCCACGCTGAGGTGGCTTCCGTGGCTGCTTTTTTTTTGTGGTGTTAACTCCCCCGATTTGTTTGCTGAGAAGTAATTTCTGGTTTGAATTCTGTTCTGCGTTGAAGGTCAGAGCCTGCTTCGTGGAGGGCGAGGTCTGTCCCCCAGGATGGGCCTGAGGAGAGGTGGCATCCGAGGTCGTGGTGGCCCTGGAAGAGGTGGCCTGGGCAGAGGCGCCATGGGCCGTGGAGGGCTTGGTGGCAGAGGTGAGTGAGCTCGAATGTCTGGAGCAACATGGGGCTGCTTGGTAAGGTGTGAGCTTGGTTTCCTCTCAGGTGGAAGTGTGTGGAGTCATGGAGTGGTTTGGGCGGGGATGGAATTTCAAAGCTGCTCTGGTCCAAGCCCTGCAGGGAGCAGGGACATCTGCACCTAGAGCAGGTTGCTCCGAGTCCAACCTCCCCTGGGATGGCTCCAGGGATGGGGCAGCCACCACCTCTCTGGGCAGCCTGGGCCAGGCTCTCACCACCCTCAGCACCAACAATTTCTTCCTTCTCTCTCACCTAAATCTCCCTCTTTACTCTCAAACCATCTCCCCTTGTCCTGGCCCAACAGGCCCTGNTGTTCCCCACTTTCTTCTGAGCCCTGCAAGGCCCCAAGAAGGTCTCCCTGGAGCCTTCTCCAGGCTGAGCAAGCCCTGGTCTCCCAGCAGAGGGCTTCCAGCTCTCCCATCATCTTTGTGGCCTCCTCTGGCCTCACCCTCTGTTCAGTGCGGTGCTAAATTCAGGCTTTTTCTTCCTGAAATGTTAAGCTAGATCTTGTACCTGCCCAGGATCCCACGTCCATGTTGCTGGAGGGCTTCTGGGGAGTGTTGGTGAAGGTTGTCCCCTCCTGGAGGGACACTTCCAAAAGAAATGATGTAAATCCTGTGTCAGCCAAAAAACTCTTAAAGTAATTAGGGGAAAAAAGAGAAAGCCCAAACCCCTGCAAAATAAACCAGACCTCAAGAGTCGAAACCAAATCAAAGCCTTGGGTAGATGAACTCTTGTGTTTCCAGCAGCAGCTCCAAAGGAGGGTGGGAGGAAGTCAAGGAGATGCCTGTTGCTGGGGGGTGTTGGTGTTCCAGCAGCTGTTTGGGTAGAACACCAGCCAGATGCTCTCCTGTTACTGGGGGCTTGGCCCAGCGTTCGTAGGAGTTGGAGCAGATGGTCCTCGGGAAGCTGCTGATGTCTGGATGGCCCTGGCCTGTCACGGTAGCGCCGTTGCTGAGCCTGACAGACACGTGCTGATGGGTGGGGGCTCCTCAGGACCCCACTTCTGAAGTAGTCCCAAAACCTCATGATTTGAAATAAGAAAAATTTGCTTGGAATCATGGAATTGTTTTGGTTGGAGGAGACCTTTGAGATCATGGAGTCCCCCCGTTCCCCCAGCACTGCCCGGGCACCACTAACCCCTGGCCCTCAGCACCACATCTCCACGGCTTGGAAACCCCTCCAGGGATGGGGACTCCACCACTGCCCTGAGCATCTTCTTCCAACCCTTGCCACCAAGAAACTCTTCCTCATGTCCAACCTCAACCTCCCCTGGTGCAGCTTGAGGCCAGTTCCTCTTGTCCCATTACTTGGGGACAAGAGATCTCAGCCCTCCCTGGCTCCAAGCTCCTGTCAGGGAGTTGTGCAGAGCCAGAAGGTCTCCCCTGAGCCTCCTTTGCTCCAGGCTCCTCACCCCCAGCTCCCTCAGCCGCTCCTCACCACACTCATGCTTGTCAGAGGCCAAAAGCCCAGCCCAGAGGGGTGCAGGATCTCGGGGTGCGCTTCATGGGAGGGGAGGACACGTGGGTGGGCTGGGAACATGAGCAGGGCACGTAGGCGTTAGGAGAGCGTCGCTCTCAGGGATCAAAGGGGCTTCAGGACTTGAAGCAGCCTGAGGAGCTGACGCAGAACTTCAAACCCCAAGTCTGGCTCTGGTGGAGCACGTAACCATCCTCTTGTCTCGCTGTAAGGTCGCGGCATGGCCGGCCGGGGCCGAGGCGGCTTCGGAGGCCGCGGTAGAGGCCGAGGGCGAGGAAGAGGATCGGCGCGACCGGCGTTGACCAAGGAGCAGCTGGACAACCAGTTGGATGCTTACATGTCCAAAACGAAAGGACACCTGGACGCGGAGCTGGACGCCTACATGGCTCAGACAGACCCGGAGACCAACGACTGAGTGAGGGTCCATCCAGAGACTCGCCTCGGATGCCGCGTGTGACGCCGATGCCCGCAAGCTACAACCGGAAACCCCCGCTCGGCGCCGGGTCGTGCCGGGGAGCGGTGGCCCTCTCCTACCGCCGCCAGGCTTTCGTGTGTTCCTCCAATGTTTTGATACCGTCTTGTCCTATGAAACCCTTTTTTTTTTTTTAATATATATATTTTTTTTTCCACCCAAACGAATCCGCTGCCATCACCTCGTGCGCCGGGCCAAGCGCTCCTCGGTGCTGGGATCGCTTCTTCTGTGCCTCTTGAGCTCCGCGGTGGCGTCGCGGGCTTGGCCACGTCCCCAAACGCGTCTCCCTTACAAACCCAACCTCTCCAGCGACGTCAACAGGCCGGGTTTAGGTAGACACCCAAAATCTCATCGTTTCGCGCCAAAACCTCCTTCCGCCGTTCCGAGCTCTTCCCGCCGCCAAACCTTCCCCCAAGTTTCTTGGTTTTGTTAGGGTTGTAGATAAAAGTTCTTTGAATTTGCGGAGCTCCTTGGCGGAGCTCTCAGAAAACCCGTGGAGGAGAAGCGGGACCATGAACGTCCCACCACCCGCGCCGGGCTCCGACCGTCGCGACTGTCGCCGCACCCGCGTCCTCCTTGGACCTTCCCGGCTCCGGGAAGGGTCTGACCCCTCCACCCGCCCTCCTCTCCCAGGTTTTCAGTTGAACCACTCGGTGACTGTTCCAGTTTCAATGGAATCTCGTCTTTCTGGTTTGTTGTAACAAAGGAGAAAAAAAAAATAATAATAATCCAAGCGACGCGGGCTCCGGGTGGTTCTTGGGGGGAGTTGGTTGTTTTTTTTTTAATCCCTTCAAAATTCCACTTCTCCAGGATTTCTCCTGCGCAGAGGAGGCCGAGGCCGCCCTCGCGGCCTCATTCCCCGCCTCACGAAGCCACCGGCTCCTGGGAGGGTTTTTAGGGAGAAAAAAGGGAGGTTTGGGGGAAGGAAAGAGGCTCCTCAAGAGCAGGCGCCGGTCCCGGGGCGGGCGGGCGCACGATGATGGATCCGTCTGGGGCGGAGGCGCCGCCCCGCTATGAGAGCGCGGCCGCTATTGGTTGGCGCCGCCGTGGGCGTTTGTGTCGCCGCCCGTTATTGGCTGCGGCGCGCCAGCGCCTCACGCGCCCCGGCTTACTCCTTTTGTTATTGTAGCAAACAAGTTGCGGAGCGGCGGCGGGAGCGGGCGGGAGCCGGCAGCCGGCGGAGATGCACCGAGAGCCGGGCCCCGAGTGAGCAGCGCCGGGCGGCGGAGGTGAGTAGCCAGCCCGGCCCCGGTGCCCGTTTCCCCNAAACGGGGGGCACCGGGACCCCCACCCGCTCCAGCAGCCCCCAAACCCTGCACCGACAACGGGAACGCCCGTGTGCAGCCTGCGGGCAAGCTCCGGGCGAAGGTGGCCACTGCCCCCCGAAGTCCCGGGAGTTGGGATGGGGCAGGGGTGGCCCCCGCTTTTCCAGGACATCCCTCCTGCTTCCCACCCCGCGCTCCTCAGCCTCCCTCTGTGAGCCAAGGCTTCAAGTGTGGGGGGCATCCCTCTTCCCAAGTGTGGGGAGCATCCCTCTTCCCAACTATGAGGAGCATCCCTCTTCCCAAGTGTGGGGAGCATCCCTCTTCCCAACTCTGAGGAGCATCCCTCTTCCCAAGTGCGGGGAGCATCCCTCTTCCCAAATATAAGGAGCATCCCTCTTCCCAACTATAAGGAGCATCCCTCTTCCCAACTACAAGGAGCATCCCTCTTCCCAACTACAAGGAGCATCCCTCTTCCCAAGCCCCAGGAGTTGGGCTCCCCAGGCTGGCAGCAGGGAGATGCAGGCAGGAGTGAAGCCCTCACCCAGGCATCTGTCCATCCCTTTGTCCCTGTCCTTGGAATTATCTGGGAGCAAAGTTAGTGGCCCTGGAGCCGAGATTAGGCCGCCGACTATATCTGCGGGAGCTGACGTCCCTCCAAGCCGGGGGACGAGGCTGGTGCCGGCTTCGGGGCTCGGAGCACGGGATCCATGAGGTATTTTTCTGGGATGGGGAGCAGGGGAGCCCCCGATCCCAGCCCTGCACTGCTGCAGGAGGAGCCCCGATGGGTCTGCGAGAAGCCCCCGGCCACCTCCCCTCGGCAGGGACTAACGGCTTGCACAGAAATATCCCTTCCCATCAGGAGTGGGGCGATGAGGCGCCTCGTTACTCCTCGGGTTTGACAGTGGGGCAGGAGGAGCCTTTTGGGGTCCAAGAACGATCCAGCGAGTGCTCCCAGCCGTCACGGCGCTGGGGGGGAGCCAGAGCCAGGGAGAAACCTTCTTTGGCCCCTGCTCACCCCAGTTTCCCCCAAAAGCAGACTGGGCTGAGTTTTGGATGGGGCTGGACACGGCCCTGGTCCTTCAAGTCTTTCCTGGAGCAGTCGGAATTGGCTTCTGGGTCCAACCACTGGAAGTGGAGGGAACCGGGACTGATGCTGGGGCCCCTGGATGCTCCTTCCAGGGTGATCCTGGACACCTCTGCTCGCAGGGACTCTGCCACCATCTCTTTGGCTTCAGAACTGAACCCCGAGGCAGAGCGCGCCGGGCGGGCTGGCAGAGAGCGGGCAGGAGCGCCGGCATCGTGGCGGCACCGGGACGGGCACCCGTGGCCGCGTTGGCACCATGGGGTGAACCCCGTAGCTTGGCGGGGTGCTCGTGG
>VZZY01017454.1:0-104588 GCA_013400335.1 Eurystomus gularis
GTTAACAGTGGAGCAGATAACCATGTGCAGCCTGTGGAGGACCCCACACTGGACCAGGTGGATGGCTGAAGGGTGCTGCACCCCAAGGGAAGCCCATGCTGGAGCAGGCTCCTGACAGGATCTGTGACCCTGTGGAGAGAAGAGCCCACACTGGAGCAGGTTTTCTGGTAGGACTTGTGACCCTGTGGGGAACTCACGCTGTAACAGTCTGTTCCTGAAAGACTACATATTGTGGAAGAGACCCGTGCTGGAGCAGTTAGTGAGGAACGGTAGCCCAGAGAAGGATTCTTGTTGGAGAAGCCCATGGAGGACTATCCCCCATGGGAAGAATCCCATGCTGGAGCAGGGGAAGAGTGTGAGGAGGAAGAAGTGGCAGAGACAACATGTGATGAACAGACCACAATCCCATTTCCCCATCCTTCTTCTTCACTCAGGGGTGAGGAGGTAGAGAAAATCAGGAGTAAAGTTAAGCTCGGGAAGAAAGAAGGGATGGGGGGAAGTGTTTTAAGATTTAGTTTTTATTTCTCATTATGATACTCTGATTTGATTGGTAATAATTAATTTCCCCAAGTCGTCTGCTTTGCTTATGATGGTAACTTGTGAATTTTTTCTCCCCTGTCCATCTGAGGAAGGGAGTGGTAGAGAGTCTTTGGCGGTCCCTTGACATCCAGCCGGAGTCAATCCACCACAAACAGCTATGGCAAAGTTTTAACTAATTAATTCCTGCTGAAAGTGACTGAGAACTAGTCTGACTCCAAAGGCACAATGGTGAAACCAGCTTGTACAGTAAAAGTGTAGGAATGACTGATGCACTGATAAAAACTTGAAAAAGATTTAGAACAATTAAAAAAAAAAAAGATTGCGTCTTTCAAACTTGGTAATACATTTCAGGTCCAAGCATGAATTCTAGCCATCTGCAAAGAAAAAAATGTCATGTTATCAAAAACAGCAGAAAGAATACATTTGAATTAAATAAGCCATTTTTTGGTCATAGGCTTGAATTAGATTCGTTTTATTCCTATGTGAGATAGAAAGAAGATGGAGGTGGAAGGTAGAAAGGAAATGGTGGCTCCCTGGAAAGAATAATGGAGTGAGGAAAGGGTAGGATGTGAACTGAAATCCAGTAAATGAATTATAAAATGAAGGTGTGGAGTGACGGAGGAAAAACAGAAAAGATAACAGTAAACAAAAGACTAGAAGTGGAAATGCATTGCATCACACACAAAAATGACCATGTTAATTGTCTGTTGCAAAGAAGCCTGCTTCAGGGTGTGACACAGAACTGCTACTTTGATGTTATTTATTCCATTTCCAGTAACTCCAAAGCTTTCACAGACTCAGGGCTCCACTGTGCATTCAACCCAGAACCCCACCTCAGCTGCCAGAGCAGGCTGAGGTGCAGGTAGCAGAGGGTTTCTCCTGCTGCTGTACACCCTCAGTGGGATTACTCTCCTTCCTTTTTCCTTGCTCTAGTCTCAGGCAGCTGCTACTCAGTGAGTGGGGAGCAGGAGCTAAATATAAATAATAAATAGCAGTTACTAAGTAATTTTCCTGTAGGGAGAAAAAAAAAATTGGTTAGGCTGCAGTTCTACCCAGAGATAAAGCTGGTCAAAATGGTAAAAAAAAAAAAAAAATCCTATTTTCTTCAGAAACAAAAATTTACACTTTCTATTCAATAACCTGGTTGTTTTTAAACACAAAGATTGCTAGCTAGACAATTTTGGAAATTATATTCAGTGTGTACCTAATTCAGTAAAAACTTTAAGTTAGCTGACTAATCTGGGGAGCCTCCATGTAAGTACAAGATCACAGTGATTTTATGTACTTGTTCAGATGTTCCTGAACACTTGACAGGCCTGACAACTTGATCGATAAGTGATCCCATTCATCCAGACCTGCAGGTGCCTTTTGTGCTCTCCTTGCTGGAAGATGACAATCAGACTCATTAAAGGCAACACAAAGCATTATCAATGACATGTTTCCTGTCAGACAAATACAGCCAGTGCCTATTATGATTTTATCTAAGAGAAATCGATTTAATCAGCAGTCTAAGATTTAACCTATTCTTAATAATGCAATTTAAAGCTTTTTTCTCCTGCTTCTGATCAGCCTAACTGGAATTTAAATGGGTAGAAGTGATGTGAACAAGCTCAAAAGGGTCAGAGTTTATCATTTTTGTCAGTGCCAACCTCTTTGATGTTTGATGTGAAGGACAAATCCTCACAACTCCAGAAACTACCCTGTGAACAAGAAACAATTTACCAAAGCTCCTATGTCACATATTGCTGTCTTAATTTAGATTTTACAGAAGATTCATGTTCTGTGAGTTTGATGCATCTTCCAGATGCATCAAACTGAAAGCTGACAGGCTGTGTAAAGCTAATGTTACATGGATATGCTGTATTAATGATCTATTCATTTGAAGCTTATTTTTAGTGTTGTCTTTCATTCTGCTTTGTTTTTATCCAGCATTGTTCAATTTATTACAGACTACTCAAGCTTGGTATTTGTGGAAAAAAAAAATGGTTTTAGCGTGATTTTTTTTAAAATTGAATTTACCTACTATACCAGAGAGAACACACAAAATAAAACTGCAATGATGCCTAAAAAAGGTACATTGATTTCTTGTAATGGACTCATTCTACTGTGTTACTTCCAGTTTGTATTACAAGCATATTCTTCATGAAAGTTCTGAAACAATAACAACAAATTCTGGTAATGACTTTGAAATATTATTATTAAATATATTAAAATGAGATTTGAGTATTAAAACTGCTTATATATTAGGAAATCCTTCTTACTGAATGTATCCATTCCCCTTCAGTATTTGACAGCATACCTGCTTCTTTGGGTCACATTCTACCTCTCATATATCCAATCAGTGTTTGATGGGTGATTCTTATAAAATACCATTTTACCAGATTGCTATATCTTATGCCCATTCAAAAAAAACTCAAACCAAACCAAAAAAACCCCACAGCAGCACTTAGTTTGAAGGGAATGTATGGAAGTGATGGTAGTGTGGGTTGTCCTTAGGGGAAGAGTCAAGAGGGTGGGTTGACAGGTCCATTAACATGGGTCCCAGCATGGCTACCCAAACTAAGATGACATTTAGAACCCTGAATTCACAAGCAGGAGGCCCTCTGACAGCTTGAAATTCATTTCTGAAACTGGTGTTTATGTGGTGAAGGTACTAAATAATAGAACTGAGTGACATTTGGAACTGAGGAAGTAATCTGTGTGCTCTCAGAAGTGAAAATGGAATTATTACTGTAACAAAGACTGCAGAAGATAAAATTCTTGGTAACAAACCTTTTGTGATTACTGGACAAAAAATTGTGGTTTTACTCCCAAATGACTGGGAGATGTATTTAATTTTACTGTTTCTCCATGTTTTTGTCTGTTTGGGCTATGGTTCCCATGAGCTGATAAACCTTTTACATCTTGGACACTTCTTTGTGGGAAAAGCAGGATGCTGACAATATGCAAGGCACCCTCTCATATTTCAGTTGCAGGCATTAAGGAAGGCTTTTCAGGCCAAGAGCTGAAAGTGTGTCATAGGTTGATTTTCCCCAGGGAGGTTATACTGGGAGTGCACTGTGCAACAAAGAAAGAATGATGTAGACCTCCTAAAGGAGCAATTGGAGAGTTAGGAGTAGAGAGAGGAGACAGCAGAAACCTGTAAAAGCTACAAGAGAAATGACTTTGCAAGTGCATTACCATCATTGACATTGTCAAAACAACGAGGCTGAGGTTCTGCAAGACAACTGAGTAAAAAGCTTACTGAAAAAGGGTGCAATGGCAGCGTCACTGCAGTGGAAGTCAAAATGAGAGAGCTTTAGCAAGGAGTGAGAGAAAATAAATTGCTTTAAATCCCTGGATGAATTTAGAGGTGAAAAGAAACAAGACAAATGTCTAGTAATGGATCGGGAGAAACACTTGTAAGCTCCAAGTAGTAAAGGGACTACATGACAGTTGCAATTTAAAGGGAACAGAGACCATACAAGTATTGGGAATATAAGAAAGCTACTTACTGACTTATCAAAGAGAATTTCTATATGTATGTTTTAATTATAATGAAAGTTATACTTTGGAAATGGTTTCTGCTGACAGTAAAGTGAAGCGTAGGTATGGATTTTCACTGTCCTTTCAGTAATGCTTAGATACAAACATTTTCAGCAAAACATTTTAATGTCATTGTTTAGCCATATACAAGCTACTGCTGAATAGCCAGTCAACATGCATTATCTTGAACTCCAGTAATAGTCCAGGGTCACTCTTCAACAGTAGCTGCAAAGACATATGAGTTAGTTCAGTACTTGTTTGTCACATGCTAAGTTCATTTGATTTGCCTAGTGTGTGCTGTGGATTTGAAGGCAGCTGCATAGATAGTTATCCCTTTGCAATGTTTTTTAATGGTGTAAGCTTTCAGTGTGAAATCCTACACGTGGATCACAATACTTCTTTTAATTTGGTAAGTGACCTTTAATACTACTGTCAATGTCACAGTGATCAGTTAAATGGTGGTGAAAATGAAGACTTCCTCCCATTTTTACTACTGATTTTAATGAATTCTCTTTATACTATTTGTACAGTAGTGACCCATTTTTTTATTAAAATAGACCCATACTACTTCTGTCCTCCACTTAATCTTATAATAGTTTCTGCTTCTTCTTGAAAAATCTGAAAGGCTTATTCACTAATTCTGTTAGAAATTGCTAATGATTCATGCATATGAAATCCAAACAAACCACCTGTTTTTGATTGTTTCCTAATCCTTCTTAAAATCAGAGGCCCATTATCAGTGGCCTTTGCAACAGAACTCTGCAATCAGAAATGCACACAAGCCCTCTGTCATCAAGCTGCGTGTGTCTGCTCAGAGAAAATTGCTACAGCTGTCAGCTTAAGTGCAATGACAAATATGTTTCTCTGCATATTTGGTTTCAACAAGTTTTGCTCAATTCAGTATGACTTCACTGGCATGACAAGTTATACAAGTGTTGCCAGAGAGTAAGAAACACAAGCTGTCCAGGTATTTACTGTAGGTTAAGCCTATGTGGTATTACACATCCTGCTTGGATTTAGCCCCTCAGACATTAGACAGCAACACTCTTTCCACTCTTTCTAGCATTGGTGCCAGGTTGCTACATAACATGTGGCTGTTTTTTCTTTTTCTCAAGCTTATATAGGATTTTACTTCATCATTTCTAATGAATAATCTAGTAATAATACTGTGCAATGCGAGATAAGTGATCCAAGGTAACGCTGATCTCTCTTTTTATCAGAGCCAAAGAATTATTTCTTGAATCACCTGTGATTTGTAGGGTTCTGATAACAACTATTTCCCCTGTGAATCACACACCCTCACGTGTAAAAGCACTGAAGTAAGAAGTCCCTCAAACAATTTAGTAAATTCTGAGGAAACAGCTCTTAGAATGGAGGGGGACTGACATTCCCAGCTATCATAGCTTCGATTCCAAGAAATCTGAAGGAGTTGGGCTAGCTATTACTAAGTCACCTGTGAACTGAGTGCCTACTTCAGTTGAAAAGTTCAGTCTATGGCAACTATAATGACAGATTTGGGCATTTTTAGTGATGTTCAGCATACTCAGAAACAACTTAATCAAATAATAGGAACTTTAAACTGCCAAGGATACATTAAAAAGTGGTGGAAGAGACTGAACTGGTAACCTGAAGGTCAAGGCTTGCTATTAAAACTGATAATTTACACAATAAAGGTTTCCTCTGTCTTCAGAACTGTTATCTGTTGCTGACATTGGCAGGTACAATAAAACAATACTGAATATTACTGTCATTGCACATCAGGACAAATAATATTGAGAACCTTATGGAAGTCAATGCATCATTATGCTTTAACAAAGTCCTGAACTGATCTTGAAAAGGAAAGTCTGGGTACAATGCTCATTAAAATTAGTTTGATTATTACTTGACCAATGGGTATGTTGTTTTCGTTGCACAAACAGTAGGAGTACGTGCAGGATGCTCTTAAACAGCTCAAAAGAAATAATGAGTTTTCAAAGAGCCTCCTTCTGACATCTCCAATCCATCATATGCATATTATACTGATAAACTCATCCTTTAATCAATGTTGCTCAGGAGAAAGACACGGAACCTGAGAATGTGTGGATGAAGCAGTCTCTGATTAGCTATCTTCATAGATCTTTTCTATGTTCATTCAGAGAAAGTGAAATTCAAATCTTTGAGTGATAATGATTTTGGTCTATACATTTTTTTCTAAGAGAAACACTGTTTTAATTTGCCCCACCCCCCCAGCCACAGTTCTGCAGTTTAAAGCATTTCAATTAATTCATCAAACGCACAGATACACACGAGCACTTCAGGAATCCAGAGACAAAAAGCCAGCTCGTAAATTACTGCATAGCTGGAACATAGAAATGTAAGTTGCTTTCCAAAGTGTTCTTTATCTGTTGGATAGTCACACAATAAAGACCAAATAGACTAAAAAACCCAATATTGATCTTTTTTTCAGAAGTTGCTGGGGGTTGCAAAAACTGAAAAAACTTTTTTCAGAAGTTTTTCAGGGTTGCTATTGCCCACCTTGTCTTTACTTTCCCGCCCGCCCTAAAGCAGCCGTGTTGTTGGTTGGAACTGGTTAAACCTTTGCAGACTGCACCATCTTGTTTACAGCTCATATCCTGGAAGAAAACATCCAACAGCTAAAGCAGTGGCTTCTAACGCTTTTGGAGTGAATATCAGGCTGACCTTTCACGAGCTGAAAAGCTACTTTTGCCTGTCCTTTCATTCATCCTGAGCCTCAGGGATTGCCTGATTTGCTGTCTGGACTTCTGCCACTGGCATCCTCAGTGTCTCCAGGTATGAGCTAATCTGAAAAAAAGTAATGACTCAGTCTCCCTAACCTGTTCATGGCCTCCCTGAATAGAGAGCTCTGGTGGATACCTGTTGGAGTTTTGCTGTTTGTGGCACATGCTGCCAGTCTCCTAGGGACTGAATGTCAGGATTATTACTAGTCGGCTCACTACAACTTGCCATTATTGCTACCCTCAGTTTTAAGCTGTCAGTTACAGCTCTGCTCACCACTATCTCATTACCAACCGGCTTTTGATGTTTCAGAGGCAGAAGAGGATATCTGTTCTTTGTAAGAGCAAATTAGCTTCAGTTACAAAAAAATGTAACAGCTTGTGGAAATATTGGTTTGAACCAATAATCTGAAAGATTTGCAAGTGTTAGATTGCCACCATGTCACATAGGCCTCTCCCTTGATACAAAATCCTGGTGTATGAAAAGGGACAATCTGGCAGCCACCCAACATTGTGTATTCCAAAGGAAATCCTGGATATTGATGTGTTTTATTCACATTCTGCTCTATCATGTGGCTTCTTATAAGACAGGTTTTAACCAGTGCTGTGGTTTGGGCCCAGCACTGAAACTAAGCACTATGGAGCTGCTCTCTCACTCGCTCTGCCCTGGTGAGATGGGGAGGAGAATTGGGAGAAAAAGGTAAAATTCTGTGGGTCCCAGTTTTCAATCATTTCCAGGATTCCTTGGTGGCTAGGGCTTGTGTTATCAGCGCAACCCACTTACTCCACATGAATCCTCCAGAAATCCACAATGCCTAAGAAAGCCTTTATTTCCTTTTTACTGGTTAACAGTGACACAACTGCTATCTTGTTGATCACATCCATTGGGATCTGGTGATACCCACCTTGCCATATTATCCCTATGTTTGTTTTATGGCAAAACTGGCCTTCAGAAGGATTTGAACACTTTTCTTCCTTTTCCCAGAAAATTCTTCTGCTGTGTTGCCCCATACAATGATGTCATCAATGTATTGCATGTGTATTTCAGAGCTTCACCCCATTCCAGTGCAGTCTGGATCAGTACATGGCAGATGGTAGGCCTGTGTTTCCACCCTGGGGCAGTTGATTCCAGGTGTACTGGACACCCCTCCAAATGAAAGCAAACCATGGCCTGCACTCTGCTGCCAAAGGGATTGAGAAAAATATGTTAGCAATATAAATTGTGGTGTACCACCTGGCTGCCTTTGACTCCAGCTCATATTGAAGCTCTAGCACATTCGACACAGCAGAACTCAGCAGTGACATGGCTTCATTCAGGCCATGGTAGTCTACTGTTAGTCTCCAAACTTCATTGGACTTTCTCCCTGGCCATATGTGGCTGTTAAAAGGAGATGGAGTTTTACTGATCACCCCTTGGCTCTCCAGTTGATGAATCAGTTTATGGACAGAGCTGAGTAATGGCAGATGTGATAAACTCATTATACAGGATCTTTGTAACACATTCATATATATATATATGTACACATTTGTAAAAAAATTTCTACCAGCCCACTGCACTTGGCAGTCATCCTCTCAGCTGTTCTTTCCCTCTGATACCACCATCTCCAACAGGGCCAGCCATTCCTTCCTTCGCTAAGTCACTGTGAAATTGTTCAGGAAAACATTATGATGGAGTACAAAGGTGGTGTGTATCTAAAAAGTTGATTCCTTCTTTCTCCAGAGGTGCAGATGGGAGTGTGCTTAATCACTGTAAATTCATGCATCTTAGTGATCCCTCCATTTGCATGCTGTCAGCCTTCTCCTATAAAACTAACAGAATAATCCTTATTCTGACCTTTTCCCACATCATTCTACCTAAGGACACAAGGATGTAGGTGACTTTTGCTGGTCAGGTCTGCCCTATTGTCAACTGGTCCCTGTGACTTCAGTGATGCAAAAGGCCACTGACATGTGAGGTATTTAACCAAATAAAGAGAAAGCCTTGTGCTTACTTATTTGTGATTTCCACTTGGGATATAATTGGCCCCTTACTCAGTACAATAGACAATAATTGCATGGCTGTGAGCACAAATATAGATCTAGGCTGAAGAACGTATTTACATCGAAGGATGGATGTGCATATGAAAATATCTGCTATTGGTTCGGCAGTGCAAACCTTGAGAACATTTGTGCAACTGCTAAACTGGTGCCATCTGACAGTTCTTATTTGGCTTTAACCTCACCAAAGTAAAATATTTTGGAAAGATCTTGTTTTAGGAAAACAATTAGAGAGTATCATTTATAATAATATGATGTAGTATTTTCTGTTGCTATGGCCGCTGAACAATGAAGTCATATATCAATTTGTGGGGAAACTGTCTAAATTACCGAAAGCTTTAATAAACAAGCTAACAATTGATGTCTGAGGGCAAGTAACCTTGCAAATGAAAATAATTATGGATCCACATTCAAATCTCTGCACTAAATTACAGGTTCAAATGTTTTAGCTTCTAGACCTCTGACTGCTTGTTTTGTTGACTACCATGAAAATATTAGCATTTGTGCCTGTAATAAATTGTGCCCACAAAACTGTAGTGTCTTTCTCTTTTAAAGCAGGCACTAAATGTAATTATATGTGTGGTGTTTCAGTATCACAACAGTAAGTAGCAGTTTTTGAGCTCAAGCTATGTCAATATTCATCACAAATAACCATCTTATTCAACGTTAACTTCCAATTCACTGGTAACATTTATTTTTTAAATTTTCTGTTTCAGTATGAACAGCCAAGCGTAGGCTGAATTAATTGTAATCCATAACTACTAATGTCTGATCCTACAAGGGGCAGCTAAAGACTTGTTTGTCTAGTCTGGAGAAAAGGAGGCTGAGGGGTGATCTCTATGGCTTCCTGAGGAAGGGAAGTGGAGAGGGAGGTGCTGATCTCTTTTCCCTGATATCCAGTGATAAGACATGTGAGAATTGTTCAAGGCTGCATCAGGTGATGTTCAGACTTGATGTTAGGAAGCATTTCTTTACTGAGAGGGTGATGAAACTTTGGAACAGGCTTCCTAGAGAGGTAGTCAATATACTAAGGCTGCCTATGTTTAAGAGGCATTTGGACAATGCCCTTAAAAATATGCTTTAATTTTTTGTCAACTCTGACATGGCAAGGCAGTTGGACTGCATGATCCTTGTAGGTCCTTTCCAATTGAACTATTCTATTCTATTCTATTCTATTCTATTCTATTCTATTCTATTCTATTCTATTCTATTCTATTGTATTCTATTCTGTTCTATTCTGTTCTGTTCTATTCTATTCTATTCTATTCTATTCTATTCTATTCTATTCTATTCTGTTCTATTCTATTCCATTCTAGTCTATTCCATTCTATCCTACTACATCTGACCAATATTAATTGTTGACTTTGCCTTCCCCAGTTAACTTCATTTCTCATAATCTTTTGGAAGCAACACTTGAAATATATAGCTGGCGTGAAAAGTTTGGAGATGTACTGATTTCTGAAACTGGGGAGTGACTGGGTCCTGGCTGAGTTTTAGTTGTCCACATGCTGGTGCAAGCTCATTGACAAGTCACTGCTTTATTGGTTTCACTGTCATAAAGTGGAGGTAGCAAGCAAAGCCGCAAACAATACCCTGCCCTGAATGAAATGATACAAGTATAGAGGTTTTAATCTTCAAATTATTGCTCCCATTTCTACAGGTTCTGAGAGGTTCCCTCTGAATGCCTTTTTTTTCACTGGTGGATAATATAGTAAGAAAATCATTTCCCTTTCTCCATAGCTCAGCAAGAACAGAGGAAGAGAAACTGAGCAAAGAAATATGCATAGAAGCTATGGGAAAACCCACACTAGTGTACTTGCCATGGAAGGATACATCTGAAAGAGGGACTGGATCATGGTAATCCACATTGTCTGTATTGAGCTAGTTTTGAAGAGAAGAAAGTATGACCAAACATCTGGTTCAAGAAAGCAACAGAAAGTAACACTGTGTTGAGCCTTAAGAATAGATGTGTGCACAATTTCTGCTACAAAAGTGAATAATTTAGTCCATATTTTCCACAACAAATTTATACCCAGGGTTTTCTATTACTGAATACTAGCAAAAGAACAAATTGTAGAGTAGAACTCATGGTTAAACCGTCATGCTGTAAGATCAGACATGGCTACACAAGTACCTGTATCTGACCTACCCTATAGCTTCTGCCCAGTGGAGCAGAACTGGGTTTATTTCATCTGATATAGAGTGGTCCTTGGTGGAAATACTCATTTGAGATTCCAGCATTACAAGCCTTCACTGACAGATTATCTGTGCATGCATTTACTCATGCTTGCCCCTTTTCTACCAGCATAAGTGAGGATCATTCAATCCACACTGTGTACAGATTAATTTTCAGATTTACAGGCAACCAATTTTATAGGTTGCCATTAAATCTAACCTATTGAAATGATGAACTAAAAATTCAGCTGCATAAATCTGCAAAGACTCATCAGTTTATACTGGCTAACACCAGCTGAAGATCTAATTTATATTGACTGAAAGGAGAACTAGACTTAATAAAAATCTAAGAAAAAATCTAGATTCTCTAACACCATTGGGAAACTGGAAGGTTTATTTTAATACCTTATGTAGTAATAAGAAAATATGGCACAAGCTAGATAATATTTGCTGAACTAAGGGGATTAAAGAGAAGGAAATACTAATTTTATGCACACACTGAATGTTACAGAACAAGGAAAAATATAAACAGATAGCAAATGAATTATTGGAATAGGTGAAAAATCTCTACTAGATTAATACACAAGTCTCCTGAATTATACTTCTCAGAAGTGTCCTCTTTCTTACAAGTGCAGACATCTGTGTACCTTTATTCTTATATATTATAATTTCATGTGTGTAACCGAACATCAGAAAAGCTTGAGTGCAGAAATAATAGGGTAGTATTGAGAAAAAAAAAGAAGGTGGAAAAATATTACAAATATTCATCATTTTTTATTAGAGCTACTTCACCTTAAAAAATTAGAAACTATTATGTAAACTTCAAAAACTGGGTTCTAATTTGTAATAGCTTCTAACCAACAGCCCTTGCAAGTCTTGTCCTGTGCAATAAGAACTGGCTTAGAGAAAAACAGCAAGGCATTAAAAAATGTGTAATATTATAACATAGACTGTTTCTTTATTATCAACCATATTCTCTCAAAAATCATTTATAAATTATTTTAGCAGAAATTAATATTCTTGCATAAGTATATTCTGTGAGAAACTGTGGTTTTAAGAATAAAATCAAAGAATAGTGTAAATGATGTGTGATAAAAATCAGGAGAATGATTTATAAACTGTATCAAAAGAGATACCAACGACTACCCAACAGAGAGTTGGGTAGTTGAAGCAGTTCAGAAACAAAGGTCTTCAGGTCTTTCTTATCATCTTAGATTCTAAATTCAGAGGGTAGCTGCATGTCCAAATTTTAGGTCAAAGAGCATCATCAGCTAGTTACAGAGCTAAGCCCTTAAACTTAACTGTCTGCTATCACACATACTTAACACCTAGGTATTATCAGGTTTTCAGATGGCAGAGAAATTGTCCTATTGTAGGATTATTTCTTTACCTGATTTTTTTTTTAATTCCAGCTATTTAAACATACCTTTTTTGGTGGTTAAAGACCTTAATGTTCTAAGAAATCTGCTATACATAATGTAGAAGAATAGTAAAAAGTTTACTTCAGTCTCTTCTTTGACATTTAAGAGAACCACAGGAAACTGTTTATAGAGAACAGAATAGTGTCACTGAGTATTTTATCTTTTTAAAGTGCTTTTATTTGGATTTAGGTGTTTTGGTATGTTCTAAGTTTCTGTTCTCCAGAAGCAAGTTTCTAGCCTTCAGCATAACAAAGGAAAACTGAACATTTGGGTAAAACATTTACAAAAAAATAAAAAAGTAATCTTTAAAAAATGTTTCATGATCTGGTGACTGAACCAAACCTCATGTATTATTTTAGGCCTTATTCTTTATTTTGACAATACAAGACCAGTTTTCCAATGTTGTTACCATCAATATCTTTGTGGCTGGATAATTACACTGTGTTCTGGACACCTAGAGGAACCAGTGTTATATGAACCTTCTCAAATTCTACATGAGAACTGCATGAGATCCTCTTGCTATATCCTTACACTGACTCAGCAAATTTGCCGCTGAGACATATTCGATCCTGTTCATAAAATTCATAGCACCTATTCTTAAAACTACCAAATGAAAGGGATTTTTTACTCCTTAAAGTTATAGGTAGTAATTGTCTAACCTAAAAAAAAACCAATCCCAAAAATAACTAAACTAAAAAAAAACCAACCCCACACACACCCCACAGTATTATTATTTATTTTTTTTTCTGTATACCTCAAAAAATTCTGTGATAGGTTTCTTTGTTCCAGAAGAAGCTTCTCTGCACTTTCACGCAATATTAGTTTCAGGCACATCAGGCAGTGGGCATAATTCAGACTCATTGATTTCTATAGGAACTAGATTCGTTCTATTAGACTAAAGCCCTAGAAGACTGAATGCAACTATTTCAACAGGTAATTTGCTCTGGCAAAGAGGCCTTCAGCCTTCAGGTAAGCACAAAAATACCTAATCTGTCTCACAGAGTAAAATGCACAGGAAAGAGGGCTCTGATCTTGGAGAATCATATTCCCTGTATGAATATTTGCTGTTCTGAATTCAGAATCAGTTTCTCAAGGATATACTCTGTATTTATCTATTAAACTCACTGTTTCTGTTACCTTGCTTCCTAGAATATTCATAGAAAGATAATAAAAACGATAACAAACACAAAAGGAATCTATTAATTTATTTACTGTCTATCTCAACAGAAATTTCATGCAATAGTTTCTGACTTTGGGAAAATAACATAATTCAGATCCTTTCTCTTTAACCTACAATTGCAGAATGTCAATCTAAGAATTTTTAGGCAATTTTAAATGAATGCTATTGAAGTGACTATTCAGCAGATGAAGAATAGACATTTTAATTTCAGTTTTAGTAGGAGTGGAACATAAACAAGGGTTGCTTTCAGTATTTTCCAACAATATTCCTTTAATCCGTATTGCATTAATATTGTGTGAGTTAGTAGTCTAGACTAGGCGGCAGTGTATAAAAGAGACTAAATTGTGCTGTGTCTACAATCAAACCTGATTAAGTAATGCTTCTGCAGAGTATAATTTCACCACAGTTGGAAAGAACAGCTAAAAATATGTCGGTTGAAAGAAGCTCTCTATTGCAACTCTTTAGACAATTTGGTATTTAGTAATGATGATTACAGCTTCCAAGGATAACTTCTGTTCCTCATATGGAAAAGTCTCCAGCAGATAAATGGTGAAACTGTCCCTCCTAATGTCCAGAGGGTGCGCTGGGACAGAAGAATAAATTGTCCAGGTTCCAAGGACTCTAGGATGGCCAGGCAATATAATGTTCTTTGGAGTCTATAATTCATGGATCCAAGTTAAAGCTCAATCACTCAACCACTTTGGTAATCTGGAGCAGGAACATTGAATCGGAAACCTGTATGACCTCCCCAGCAGTTCCAGTCTGTAGGCTGTTTCCAGCAAACACTTTGTGGACTAATCTCCTGCACAGAACAAAAACATCTGTAGAGATCAGTTTCTCCCCCACGCCTGAACTACAAAGGATATGATCCTATTACTGTCCTGGCAAAGGAGCCTACAGTTTTGAGCTCAAGTCATAGGGGCTTACTCTTTTCATTTGGGAAATACTCAGCTCAAATGCAATATATCACTAAAACTGAACAGCTATTGAGTCAATCTGGAATAACTGTATATTTCTTATCCGCATAATTTACAGTTTATCTGTATTCTTTGTTTTCTGTATTTTCACCACCCACTTTGAAACTGTCTGATTTCTAGAAACGTATGACAATTTCTAGACAAGACCCATAAAGTATGCATGCTGTAAGTATAAAGATTTCTTTTCAGGATGGCCATAAAAGCTCACTCATAAGCAAATAAAATATCAATTACAGAAATGCTTAGAGAGCAAGAATTTTCCTTTGTTTGAAATGTAGTTATTTAAAAGGAATTGTTTCTGTCTTGGTATTTGGCCTGCAGCACTTAATCAGCATTTAAACAATTCCACGTTCCCACAGAATTAAATGCATCTTTTACTATTAATTATAGTAACAGTGATTGATTCTATGCCACCAGTGCCTGTGGGAATATTCCCAGGTAATTTTACAGGATGTGGGACCAGGGCTCAGATCCACTGTCAGCAAGATGACCAACTCTAGAGTTGCATACTCAATTCCAGTAATGTCCTTGTGCTCCTGTTGTACCACTGAAATGAAGGTGACTTGCCCACTACCTATAAAATAGGAATGATGAAAATCTTCTATGCTTGTGTATTTCACAGACCATGAAACAAAATTAAGCCTATGTAACCATTCCTATGCAGCAAATGGGGCTAGTCCTGGCTTTGATGAAGACAATTTCACACCTGTAAATAACCCAGGGCCAATTTAGAGGTTAGTAGGGGCTCCTTTGAAAATGCATTTCATAACAATGTTTTAGTCCCTGAGGCTAAGTTTTGCTGCCCTTCTTAATGAACAGGAATTTTCCATGAGTAGCAACCACGGAATGGCAAAGTAAGACACTATAGTGTAATATAACTGAAGGTAAACACAGACATTCTCATTTGGGCTACAGGGATAATAACTGATTCTTTTGCAAAACAGATGAGCTTGCCTAACAGGTTTATTTACCTCCTTTGTTATATACCACAGTTCCACTATTCATAAATAACAGAGTCACAGTTTGGTCTTTTGTGGTGACAGCTTTTACAAAAAAAACCTAGTAGACATTTGATGGAGAATTATGACAGAATATTTATCACAAGTAAATTATTTAAAATCAATCAGAATGCAAACAGATGGAATTATTCTTTGTTATAACTTTGCTTTTCAGGTAAATGCTACCTTTTAAAAATGATAGGTATTAATAATTGTCATATTAAGATGTTGCTAGAAATAATACATCTCTGTTGTATTATGGTGATATGAACTAATATACTTCTGCTATGATTCTCTAAGCTTCAGTAGTTCAATGACCATGAAACCCAAAAGTGACATCTCTATAAATCTATCAAGTTACTGTTCTGAATTTATTTCTCAAATTCAGTCTACTGTAACAATAATCTGAGTACTTTTTCATTATTAAATAATTCCACCAAAACATTACACAATGGACCTCATGTGAAATTTTAATTCTTATATTTGCTCCTGAGCATATTTTGAAAGCCATTCAGTAGTCTAAACAAGTAGGATTGTCTCTAGAAGAATTTTTTTTAAGCACTTAGATTTAAAAAACAACCCACAGGTTTTAAAAGGATGATAGATATTTTTATTAAAAAATTCAGTAGGCATCGACCTCTTTATACTTTGGATGAGTATTACCTTGTGCTTGGTACTGTGAATTTAAGTGGAAATTAAGATCTCAACAGGAGGCCATAACCGTTACTGCAGGGTATTAATTTTAACACAATAAAGTGATATCTTTTGATAAATATCTAGGTTATGCCTAAACCATCACCATTCTATTTCACACTCTTTTACTGTGTACCACAGACTTGCTTCAATATGGAAACTACCGTCTGCTTCCAAAGAACAGCAGGGAAATCCCATGAAAACTGCAATTATAATAACTATAACGAATTAAAATAGCTCTTGGGCACTTTTTGTTATTGTTGTTTTCAGTTGTCAAGGGGAGAAGCTGAACAAAGAAAAAGAAAGATGTGCTCCCAGCACTAGAAAAAACATTTAAAAGGATCTCGTAAACAAGCTGGCAACAATTCATTCAGGGTTATACATTTATCACAAAAAGAAGAAGAAGAAGGAAAAAAAAAGCTAAGCAATACAGTAAGAGGTCTCCAGTTGAGAATGTCCTGTGGGGACCGCAAAGTGACTTGTAGCAGTAAAACTGTGCTTTGATTAACTAACAACAGCTGAAAAGACAAGTTTAGAGGTGGTAGCAAACTAGGTACTCTCCTATTAACAACCACAATGCCACCTGAAGAGAGAATACTCTTGTCATTAAAAGACCCAGAACAGCTGGATTTTTTCGTGTTAAATAAGATTGATGGATTTTCTTTCTACAGACTCTACCAGTTGCTTCTTATTCCAGTGAAAATTACTAGAAGCACTGAGACCAACAATTAAAGACCTGTTGTGGCTTCTTTATCAGGGCAGTAATCTCCAAGAAAACCTGCGGCTATTTAGTCATTTTTACACAAACCACTAACAACCACCGGTCATTACTGTACTGAGCCAGTTTTAGATAATCCTGAAAGGTTTAAGGTTTCCTGTCAGGCTTTCAGATATGCAGTCTCTCTGGACACATAATAACAAGGTCTGGAGACACAGAAGTAACTTTTTTAATGTTCTATTTTGAAAAGGCTGATTAGCAAAGAGCTCTTACATTGCATGAGAGACAGGCAGAGCAGTATTTCATTGGAGCTCTGAGCACTGCAGCAGAAAATAACAAGTTGTTCAGTGTGGTATCAGGCAGGACAGAACATTGAAGGCTGCTTTCTCTACATAAATTTCCGTTGTCACTGAATTGTTAGATACCTGCAACTTGAAGGCCAAGGTTTTGTGGACTACTCAGAGGAACTTTCACTGCGGAGAACTTTTTGCTGTCCAAGGTGGTTTCTCTGGAGCTGGCAGCGTGTTTCTAATCTACCAGTTCAAATGGGTTTGCCAGGGAGAGCAGGAAAATTTCAGTTTAAGCCCAAAAGAGAACAAAAAGTATGGTTCTTTTCCTCAAAATCATTACCAGACCAGAAACTCTCCCTGAGGTTATACTTGCCTTACCTAGAAGATAATATGCCCTCCTCACCCCTTCACAGGTTATTTCCCTTTCCAGGCCCTCTGGCTGCTGAAGGATCTCCCTCCACCACCACCATCTCCTTCCAGCCAGCCCACTCCAGGCTGAGCATCCTGCCCTCAACCTCCACCACTGATGTAATCCCACTCACAATCACTATCAGCAACTTCTCCCTCACACTTTTTCTGGTTAATGCTTACAAAATATTTTTCAGACCTTGTGCTTCACCTCAGGGTCTTTCAAAACTGGCAATGTGGCAGATGGTCCATACTTCCACACTGTCCTCTTCTGGAGTGTCACCACAACGCTGAAAACTGTTGTATGTAACCCAGATGGACATGCAAGTTGGAGAGACTCACAGGCTAGCTTTATGCTGTTGAGATACACATCAAGATAAGATTCAAATATGCCTCGTCTATCACATACAGGTGGCTACAAAGGGTAAGAATAGAAAAGGTGGTGTGATGTACTTCAGAAAATCCCTTCTCCAGATAGTGGGAGGATCAGGTTTGTGCAATGCTTTGGTGCTACACACTTAAGCGCAGAGTGGAAGGTCAAAAGACAATAAACACAATATTGACTTATAGAATCATAGACTACTTTGGGTTGGAAGGGACCTTCAAAGGTCGTCAAGTCCAACATCCTGCAGTGAGCAGGGATATCTTTAGACTGGGCTGCTCAGAGCCCTGTCCAACTTGACCTGATGATGGGGCATTTACCACATTTCTGGGCATCCAGTACCAGTGTTTCACCACCCCCACAAAAAAAATTATTATGTCTATTCTAAATCTACCCTCTTTTAGTTTAAAACCATTACCCCTTCTCCTGTCACAACAGGATCTACTAATAAGACTTATAAGCTTCCTTTAACTATTGAAAGACTCCGTTTACGTATTGACTATGATCATTTCACAATGAGAATGGTTAAGTACTGGAACAGGTAGCTCAGAAAGGCTGTCAAGTCTCTACTGGAGATTTTCAAACCTTAATGGACAATGCCCTGAAAATCTTGGTCAGATTTGAAGTTAGTTCTGCTCTGATGAAGAGGTTGGCCCATGTGACCTTCAGAGGTGCCTTTTTCCAGAATTAATTATTTATACAACTCTGTGATTTTAGAGCTGATTCCTACTTTTCCAGTGAACCAAAGGTCCCAGCTGGTGGCTAGAAGACTTCCCAGAATTATAATTTTTGAAAAATCTGTTTTTAGCAAGACAGAATTAGAGAAAAGGCACACAAAATAAAAAGTAAAGAATTTGCCTTGCTGTTACCGATGGAATTGCTGGCAGAATGATGGCATAAGAAGAACTTTCTTTGTTTTTATAAGATATTACCAATAGCATTTCACAAAAATATTAGAATTCCCAAATATACAGGGAGTAAAAATATTAATATTCAGCCTTTTACCCAGACTGAAGGTGCTGCTATACTTTGTAAGGTTTTGATAGAAGACTGAATGGAAAGTGACTTTTACACGACTGCTACTTTCCAAGTACAGTCAGATGGGAAGTAAAAAGATGGCTTTGTCCTCCTAACTGACAGCTCTGCAAACTCTTCCTATACCTCTGGAGTCTTCCTAGCATAATGTTGCAAATAATAAAGATTCTGGCTGAAGTTTTCAGGACAGTGTGGTGGTTTTGCTGTTTTAGCCTCACTGATTACAGCAGATAACAACATCCTTAGAGGAGAACTTCTTAGAACTCTGCCTTTACCTACTTTAACTTATTTACCTGTTTATTTTATACTGTATCAGGCAGAATAGACTCCAGCTGTCTAATAGAAACAATAACTTTGTGGCACCACATGAAGCACTGATCTATTTTAGCCAGCAGTAAGTAAATGCCTAGCGTACATTTATCACTATGCTTTTAATCAGCAGCAACAATAAAACAAATAATACCTTCCTTTAGCACCTTATCTGTTCTCATTTGGTGAAATCTGTTGGTAGTTTGATTTACGAGGACCAAACTGAAAGACATGTTAAGGATTTAACCCACCACATCTGGGAATTTTAAAATTAATATACTTATATACATCTTGATTAAAGAATTTTTACTACCTCAGAGTCAGAAGTAATTCAATGCCAGTAAGCATGTGATTCAGTACAAAGACAAGGAACAAATAAATTCAGAAATTATCACTTTTTCTGTGTAATTTTTGTGAGAACTGCATTTAAGCTAACAGTTGAATCACTTTCTGCGATCATTCCCCTAATTCTTAAGTAATCGGGGACTCAGTTGGCACAAGAAACCTAGAGACACACGATTAAGTTTGAATGATGACATCTTACATCAACACGGCTCATTATTTAATACTATCAAAATATCAGCCTTAATTACATCTGAGTTGCTAAAAATAAATGTCATAGATTTCTTTTCTCTCTCAATTATCTCTGTTAAGGGCTCCTTCTCTTTCAAGCGTGTACATGTATTGGCTGAACAATGTAGTTTCTCTGACCATGCCTAAAACCTGATTTAGTTATATTTATGCTTTATATCAACTGGAAAATAAATGAGAGTAAACCTAGTTGTGAAATCCTACATGTGAACACTGGAATTATCTGAATGGTTAGCACATTTCCTTATACACAGCTGGCAACCTTACTTCAACAGGACAGAGAAAATATAGGCTTGCCAAAGCAAAGTTTTTGCTACTGCTAATTTGATGCAATTAACAGAAAGTAGAGACAATGCCCTACACTATGAGATACGATGATTACACATAGTTTCAGTTAGGAGATCTCTTTTCTGTTGGACAACTCAGGTTCCACTAACAAACTCTAGAGTGCATCTTAGTCAACTTTAAACATTAAAAGCTGTCTGGACCAACACAGAAATCTTGTTTTTGTCTACAGCCAGAGGAGGAAAGAAATATCAGCCACCTCCAGAGGGCAAGTCAGATCACTGTAGTGTGAGTGGCTGAGAGACGTGGAATGATCGTGGCAGTGTGGCGGGTAGCTGGAGCAGCCCACATCTCTTTAGCAACTACAGAAGAAGCTACAGGACCACATTAGATTAGACTTCTATCTTTAACACCACTCAGAGTGAGTGGGATAATCATGTTCTGATAATATAGCCTGTTCATGCACAAATGAGACAAGCTTTCTCCAGAACAATGCTCTTCACCCTGTGCTATCCAGACCTTAAAAAAAGGACTTTTCATACTGTCATTGATCACCCCAACACAGTTATTTTGGCCTACAAACAAGGAATAGCTAGAAGCAAGGGACATCTTCTGGATGTTTTATTGGACCTCATTCAGCTGAACATGATCAGAGGGCCTCATTTTTCTTTATTCCCCATAAAGAGTGAAAGAATGTAAGGACACTCCAGAATTAGAAGTCTCAATTCCATATGTGCCCTGTAAGATATTAATTTTTTTTTAGAGTCCAGCCGGATTCACAAAATAGCACAATGTTTGAGATTTACTGTACTGTCCTTTACTTTGTTCCTCAGTGGGAAACTACCAACTACAACTATTATTGAAAGCAAGAGAAAGTACTTAGTTTGGTCTTAAGCTGTAAAAGAGTGGTAACAATTTATGACAAGGGGTAGTGCTGTGTATAAGCTCCTATAGTCTAGATTAAAAACCATTACATGACTACTGTCATCCTACAAAGTCTCAAGAACTACGCTAAACCAAATCTCCAATTTTTACACCATTAGAGTTAATGGAGATAAATTTCACCCTAGAAAGAGATTGACTATTACACTGCTAAGTGGTTTTTGGTATTTTTTTTGGTATAAATTTTCACTGTCCATACTGAATTCTAGCTAACGTATGAAAGTAGCTATCAGATATCAAAAGGCATGCAGGTAAAGAGGAGGTGATCAAGATTTTTCTTGAAAACTTAGGTAAGTCTACAAGGAGTGCATTGATGACAGTGTAGCTGACAATGCTGCTTAATTTATCCTCAAACATTTTTGTACAGTGAAATATAAATGAGACCCTGCCAGACAAATATTTGCAAAAAAATATTCATATTGCTTCATTGTCAGCCAAAAGAGAGATTACTAAGTTGTTGAAATCAGGCAGAACTCCCACTCATAACTCTTGGCTGGAAAATATGTATAGATTTGCTCCACTGAAAAAGGCTTGCTGTCAAATCAGCAGATGAACACAAGATTTCAATGAGATAAGGCATACACCTTTCTGGAGCTTTGTCTAGTGATATATTGACAATGACATCAATGAGCCTATTGCTATTCCCTGCCTTGCAATTATTCTCTGAACTTGTTACATTCCTAATTAAACTGGCAACAACTTCTTCAAGAGTTAGGCTCTGGAATCCCACTCCAATGAGTAGACCACAGCAAAATGAATTAAACCAACAAACCAGCCCTCAGCGATCCTCAGATATTGCAAGATATTAACCTCCAGTGATTTACAGAAAACTTTCTAGCAGTCTGCCACTAACTAATCTGAGGCAAGTAATGACATCTTCCAGACTAATCTGGGGTGCAGAAAAGTGTACTGACTTATGACAGAATGTGCACATGTGTCTCTTCCTTTCTCTGAGAGGTGCTGCACAAACAGCTGCTCCGATTAGTAGCCAGTAACAAATGTATGACTCTTTTACTTCCCCCTCTGTTTTCAACTTTGCTGCCCATTTACACATCATGTATATTAGTAGCTTGTTATTTTAAAAGTTATCACATAAGAAAGAATGAAGTGTGTCATGTGTTATGTGTTCGGTGCTTTTGAGATAAAAAAAAAGAGCTCTGTTTGCTTTGGCAACTGCAGCTCAAGTAATTTGTCTGAACAGGAGATGGAAATCTAACAACATATGTCTGCAGATATAAATACGGATCTAGAATTATATACAGACGCACTATACATTAAAATGACAAGCATTTCATGGTCAGTTGGTCACAGCAATAATTCCAAAATGCAGGATTTAGTTACCGTTCTAAAGTATTTATCCCTTGTTATACATAGTATCTTGTACTCTTAAATCCTTATTGTAATCTAAACCTAGCTAGAGGGTGGCAGATGACCAGATTTACCTCAAAGCCCTCAAAGGGTTGGTTTTTTTTTTTCCGTTTTCCTCAGATGCATCTTAATATACCATGCAAAGAGCAGAATGAGAGAAAAGTATATGGTGTGCTTCAAATATGCAGGTGATTAATCTATACAATTAGCTTTACAACAAAGAGAAAAGAGAGGAAAGTGATGAGGCTTTATGAACTCCTAGGGGAAAATTATGGCTTGAAGAATGTTACTTAAGTTCTTCATAATTTAAGTCCTTGCTTACAAAAGAGCAAACTCTTTTTCCTATACACAATTTAACAAGCAAGAGCGATGGAGGTGCTTCAGTCTGGAGAACTTCGACAGACAGAAGTTTTTTGATTAAGGAAAATAACAAGGAATAGAACTGAGGGTGCTAGGTGTATTTCTAATATAGCTATTCTAACTTCAATTTATATAAGTTACTTTTGCCTCACTATTTTCCTGAAAATTTTCCTATTTTCCAATTCATAAACCTTTGAAATCAATGTGATCTCCCCCCTCAGTTCTTCAAGTTTCCTTATTGCTTAGCTATCAGGTTAATTCTGGTTTTTAGGCTGTATTGCTACATCACCACAGGAGTATGTGGATCAGCCTACACAATGATGAATGTGGCTTAAAAAACAACAAAGCAACTTAAAATGACTAGTTCTCAGTTATACTGGTGAAAGTGAAATCTTTGTTCCTTAAAAATTTGGATATCAAAATATGGAATCACCTGTGTGCACTCTGGAAGGTGTAAGTAGAAATGTTATATGGTGAGGGTTGGTAAAAAAGCCCCAAAAAATTAATTCAGACCTGCTTGGAACAAGTAGCTGGGGAAAAAATGCAAAATTAGAAGTGGATTCTCCATTCAGGTTCCTCAGATTATTAACAGGGCTGTTGTTACTGAGATTGTTACTGCTGTTTACTTGCTGCTGTGCTCAGGCAGTTTGGCACATGAATGTTGTAATGAAGAACGCACAAGTGTAAAAATGCATTCCTGACTAAACTTACCATTAGGCATAATCTGAAATACTACTGAGATATAAATTATTTGAAGCATCCCCATGGTGTGTGTGGGGAACCCTTAGACTTTCTCAGCATGCAAGTTAAACTTCATATACCATTTTAAAAAGCTTTTGAGAGTCTTGCTGACTGAACACCAAAAGTATCTACAGAAGCCATCAGTAACTGATGCATTACCAGGCATTGTCTAACTGACCAATTTTTATTTTGAACCAAGAACCAAGTCTAAATTCAACAGGAATCATAAGGAGTTACAAGGATACAGGGATACAGTAATTCCAATTACTGAGACCAAACAGCAAGAAAATAGAAAGGAAAAGATATACTAAGATAAAATCTTTTTCTATTACTGGAGTCTTTTGTTAAAACACCTAAATTGATCCTGATATTGAATAGAAGTTTATAATTTGTTGCAGTATGATTTTTGTATTCCTACATTAGACAAAGGAAGTTAGTCACTAATGCAACAGCATGGAAGAGTATGAATTAGTTTTCAAACCTATGATGCATGTCAGTGTTCTGTCATTATTTTTAATCAGATGATCAGAGAAAGAAGCAAAACTTGAGTTGTAATTCTTGTTTTATCACTGCTGAAGCATGAGGGGATATTTTATAAGCCTGACTCGCCAACCTGACCTTGAAAACAATTTTATTCATTAACCCTCTGTTGACAAAAGAAACCCTGTTCTAGTAGGAAGACAAGTCTTGACTTTTCTTTACAAAATGAAAGGATTAAGCAATCTATAATGCCATTGTCAGATTGCAAAATTAATCCAGCAGAATGTCATAGAAACACATTGCAAGAAATGTTTTTCAGGCACTAGGTGTTAATAACCAAGGGTTCAAGCTCATTCTGGATGAATTTCCATCGCTGTAGTAAAGATAATATATTTCTTCATATAAAGTTAAGACATGGTACACTGGCACAAGCGGTATAGCTTCTCATTAACTGTCATTAAAGTTGAAGTATCTATAAATCCAGAAAATCATGGAAGACCTGTAAACAACACTTTCTTAAGTCTGGTATTTTATTTTAAATAAGAAAGTAAAAAGTCACAGTTTTTATTTTATGTAAGTCTACTCTTTTATTTCCAGTATACACTTTGCTTTCTGTTTTTTCATATAGAGACAGACAATATTTGAATAGTTAATACACCCCTTATTTATGTAAAGCAGTGAATGTCATAACCAGCAGAAGATACTCAGGTTATCTGTATGTACCATGTTATTTAGTTTGGTTAGATTGTGACATTCATCACAATATCCAGGTGCCTTACAGCTGCTCAGAGAAACATTTGTTAACAACTGGTGTGGTTCAAAAAAAAAGGTTCAGAGCAGAGATCACTCCTGGCTGTGCCAGACACACCCTTTGAAAATTAACCCCCAAGGCCAATACATATGAATTAAACACATGAAAAACCAAACACCTAACAGGGCATGAAGAAATTTAAAACTGGATGATACCATACTACAGAAATTAGCAAATTCCAGACAAAAAGTAATCTCCCAAGAAGAGCACATACTATTCCTTCACTGGAGTACAGCCTTTAGGACCAGCACTGAAGCTGCAGTAAAAGACGGCCAGAGAGAATGAGGCAGTGCTGGAGACCACGAGGAATAGAGCCAGCCGTGCCTTTTAAATTATAGCCAATACCTTGATTTTCATCCAATTCACGCTGGGAGCCAGTATAGAGACGTGTTCAAAAGGCTGTGTGTTCATACTGGCCTAGCCCACCTAAGTTCCTGTGTCCATCTGCCAGCACCCCACACTTATCTCCTTTTCTTCTCTGGCTTAACTAAAAAGGACTCTCCACTTCTTCAGCTACTCCCATGAGAGCTTCTCCTTTTGTTTCATTTCTCCAAGCTTCTGGTGCTGACCACCTGGGAACCGGAGTCAGACCATAATCCAGCCCTACTCTTTTTCAATGCAGATTTAACTATAAGGTTATTTCCAAAGGCAGAATTTAAGTGATGCTGAAGTTCGTCATCTCCTTCTACAGTTTTCTCCACTCGGCCCAAAATAGCTGACCCTTGACAGAACCACACCACCACAGTGCTTCTGACATAAGAATGAACTCAGCTGCAGTTTTTTCACATTCACTTATGATTGCTCCCACCTGCCTCTATTATTTATGCAATGCTGTTTTGGAGACCAGGTTAGCATGAGGAAAAATTTACCAATATAGCTGTCCTGGCAAGCCATCTTTGTGTGGGTGTAGCTTCTAAGGGAAGGGGAGAGGGGAGAGNGCTTACACTAAGATGGAAAGTGTTTTTGCCAGTGTAACTTATTCCACTTGGGAAAAGTAATTTTGCTGGTATAGAAAATATTGTTTCCCAAGTGGAATAAGTTACACTGGCAAAAACACTTTCCATCTTAGTGTAAGCAAATCTCCACCAAGCTTTTGACAATATAAAAAAATAGGTAAAATAAAAGTAATCTTACTTGATATTGGTGTTCCAGAAAATGTGCCTGTGGTAGACCTGGTCAGATTTTATAAAAGAAAAGCTGGTTCTATGGATACGCAAAACAAATGTGTCTTCTCTAGTAAGAAAAGGGTGGGGAGGAGAGGAACCGACAATGAATTTGTAAATATGAAACTGGCTAAAAGTGGGACTTTCCAAGGAGAGTCCTTTTATTGTAAAAGTGCATTTTGAGTCATCTAAATTAAAAAACCTCAAAATTGTTTAGGCTGAGGAAAACTGGAAAATAAAAGCTTCTCCTCCCTCTTTCTTAGGGTCAAAATGTATCATTAAGAAAGAATGAAAAAACCGAAGCATTGATAGCTGTGGCACTCGCAGGTTTGCTTCTCTCCAGAGACCTCCATAGAGGGGACATTTTCATCTTTCTTGCTGACTCAAAGAGTTCTTACACTGTAGAAAATGCTTAAGATTATCTTAATTGTTAGTATTGCACAAAGAAATGTCTGTGTTGTTATTAATGTTATAACTGCTATCGGTGCTGTTGTGCAATTTGTTTTCAAAGGAGGTCTGGCAGAATGAGCATTGTCATTTCTGACTTGCTGCTGCCCAGGGCAGTGGGTGACTGCAACAACATCTTTTATTGTTCCTGCTTCCAAAAGGTAAGACGCATACTTGCAAAGTGTGAGAAAAATCTCATTTTGTCTTTGCTTTATTGAACAACTGTCATGATGTCAATGGGAGTTGTTCATCAACAGTACTTCACAGCCCTAATTGCAAAACTACTATGTCCCCTAGCAAGGACAGTGTGATTAGCAGGAACAAAGACTGTCTGAAAGCATGAAGGCAGTGGCTAAATTGACCTTTTTGCATTATTAGGCATAGCCCTGCCTTCAGGTGAAGTGGTTTGTACTGAGCATAGGCTGCTGAGGAAAGCCTCTTGTTAAACCCTAAAGCTTTAGTGGTGAATCTATGGGTGTGAACAGGATTCTGTTGCAAGCAGGCAGGCAGAGAGGAGGCCATGCAGAGAGGATGCTGCTTTCCTACGAGGCTGAAAACAAGAATGCAGTAAAGGCATAGACTCAAGTTTCAGGCTTGTGTCTGGTGCTGTGATAGCTAAAGTCAATTCTGAAGCAATCTAGGTGGCAGTGTATGCTTGCCATGTGCTAAAATCAGTGGATATAATAATTTTAAAGAATCTTTTATGTAGGCAATCAGCTGACAGGCTAAGGTTTCTATTTTTCTACCAAAAATCTCTCAAAGACTGGCAGTGCAGAGTTTCAATTTTCGGACTCTTGGTATACATTTTGTACACTAACAGTTTATTGGCGTATTTTTTTCTTTTTTTAGACCTCATGGCTCAATATACATAAACACAGATATATTCCTTACACCACTAAATTTGATTTAAACAAGTGTCTGCAAAGTCATGTTCTGGGATGGAAGTTTAAGTTTTTGCATTTTTTTGTAATATCATTGGAAAAAAAAGGAACTTCTGAAGCACTGTGTAAAAACACTTAAAGCATTTTCTTCCCGAAGGGAAAATGTGCCAATGACTCACTGGGCACATCTCTGTTATTTGTAGCAGCATAGTTAATGTCTGTACAAGGCCTTCCAGCTTTATGACAGAAAGGGTATACCATTACACAGGAGTAGTCCCAATCAGGTCAATGAATGTCCTCAAGGGAGCCAAGTTTCATCTGTGTCTGGATGGTTGTAGGAACATGGATTTAGGATACAAGATTTAAGAGCACTTAAGGGGTAGAGTACTGACTGCAATGACTGTACTGCAGGGAGAAAGAACTTGCCAATAACTTCTTATAAAACTTTGCTTCACTTTTCTATCTTAAAGCTTCATTTTCACATTTCAGATCTATTACTTGTACACACTCCTAATTGCACTTGCATCAGATCAATTTTATGCCACAGGATTTTATAACAATGAATGTAAGACTAGCAGGCAGAAGACTGTTAATCAATTGTGGAACCACAGAAATTAGACAAGGAAAAAGACATGTTATTAAGTAATTTACTCCACCCCAGTGTCAAATGATTGTTTTCTAGAGTACGTACTTGAACTCTTTGTCCAGTTACATTTCAAATGGCATCAGCCACACAACAACCCACAAAACACAGCTGTTTCATATTTTCATGGACCTCACTACTCAGCTTTTTCTGAAAGTCCATCCTAAAAATATTTTGACTTGCATCAGCCATTCTGATTCTTCTTCTCAGATCTAATGAAAATAATCCCTTTTCTCCTCTTTCTGTGTCTCCAGCCTTCTGACCTCTGTACTGTAAAATGATTATCAGAATCGGGCCCTCTTGCTGTAACTTTTCTCTTGTGCAAAACAATACTTACAGTCCAGGGCAGACCAAATACACATGCAGACTGGTAGTTGCTTTCCTCCTGGCTGTCAGCTACCACAACTGGCCAACTGTGACAGACATCACAGAGGAAGGCAGACACCAAGTTACAATTGCAAAGAAATGTTCTGGTGCTAACACTTCAATGTGAAACACTTTGTCAGTGCCAGTGTGCCAGAATTTTTCAGTGTAATAGCTACAGTAATACACATTTTTTTCTTTAAAAGACTAGACAGGGCAGTAGTTACTTACAAAAGATGTCTATGTGTACATATATATGGATGCATACACATGTACACAAAATAATATCACTGAAGACAAGTGTGCTTAGACGGTGAAATGTTAAGAGTTAGAACACCATATAGTAAAGATCCACCTATGAAAAATTCAGGGAAAGAATCATTAATTCCCTCAGAGCTAAAACTCTTTGCTCTAACACAGTGGCATGGGGATATCTGTCTTTTGCAATATTCTGGTGGTTTTGGTCTCCTTCCTTTTTTCTGTCTACCACTAGCAGTTGACAACATGTCTTCCCACAGTGCAGATCCACACCTGGCAAAGCAGTGTCACCTGTCAGTCACTGCTTTAAAAAGTGTAACTTCATACAGCAGAAGACTTTAAAGCAGCATGTGCATTGAGTTTCATACGTTTAAATGTGTGATGAATTTTTCTCGGTGAAAGAGAAGAAACAACAAAAGGAAAAAGGAAAGTAGGAAAGCATTGCAAAAATGTGGTGATCCAAGAGCAGAGGACCCCTGGAGAACAAAGAGTTAAATCTTCAACCCATTTTCTCCTTCTCTTTATATAGGAGCAAGGACAACAGCAGCTGATGCTCAAAATAAGTGTTGGGAAGGGCAATCAGACATTCTCCTCTTGAAAAATAATTTCAGACATCATTAGGCAGACACAGTCATTTCTGATGTTCACAAGGGAATCAGGGTGGCAGCCAATGAGTCCTCAGACCTTCTCTCAAAATATCAAACCTGCCTGTTCTGTTCTGTATTTCCCACCATGTCTGCTTTAGAAAACAGTGGAACAGCATTCTTTGAGTTTGAGCTTTCCTCATCTGCTGACTTGCAGACTCTTTCATCACCTCTCCTGCAGAGAGGCCTCATGCTCCTGTCAACAGTAATTCCAACGTCGCTCTCTCCCAGGAGGAGACTCCTTCCTACTTCTTTCTTTAAATCCTTTTTCCCTCCAGTTTTTCTGAGTTATGCCCCAACCACTACTCCTATGAGGGGAAAAGCAGTGAGCTGCAAACCACATCCAAACCCTGTTCCAGGGTTAATGACTTTTGAGAGGCCTGTAACTGAAGGATTTAGCCCCTCATAAACAATTACTTCTGCTTTGACTATTTGCAAGGGAGAGGAGAAAATACTTTTGAATGGACATGATGCAATAAGGAAATTATATCTGCTTTGGATCATAAATTGTGGTTTCCTACCTGTTTAGTGGGGCACTTTCTAATCTATTGCATGGTATCAAAGACAGCTTGTGAGAGGATTTCAAGGGGTGCACAGAAGAACTGGCATGTGGAGGGCAGTGAGGAGCTACAGCACCCTGCAATGCTTCTCTGAGAGAAAGCGGCATCCAGTTCCTACATCCCACCACACCCAAGCTTGGGCTTTGTACTTCTCACAAAGGCAGAATGCCATGAGGAGGTGATGCTGCCATCCTGTCTTCTCCTGCTTTTGAGATTGCTGGGAGCTGGGACTCTTAATGCCTCCCAAAGCTGCAGCTTTTCCTGACTTACACTGTGGTTCTGACAATAACATTTTTCTTTAGTTTAACAATGAAAAATACAGTCTAGCTAACCACAACGGAAGAATTGCTGACTTCAGGGTTTAGTGCAAGCTTACATATTTTGTCCACCTTCTCTGCTGAGAACAGCCATGGTTACACTCTCTACTTCTCATTTCTTTTTTTTTTTTTTTTTTTAAATATTACCAGTCAGTTGGACTCTAGTTCTATAAATGTTTATGTTTACCCATAGCCATACAAGCAGTCCACTGCTAGAGATGACTGATGCCTTGGAGAAAGCTGAATGCATGGAAAATGCTGCATTAACTATGTCATCTTTCATTGTGAAAGTTTAAAACTAAACAAAATATACCCAGGATGTAACTTCCTGTGAAGAGATTTAAACAACAAAAATAACTGAATGAGAAGATGAGAAAATAACAACAGCATCAGTACATCTAATAAAAATAAATATTTTTGAAACAGCAGAAATTGTCAGGCTATAAAATGTGAAACTTGCCTGAGACCTTTGATACAACATATAGACTTTTTTTCCAGAACACATAACTGACTAAGAGTAGAAACTGATGTAAGTACTTTTCATCTCCACTTTTTGCCCATGATGTAATTATTTTGGCAGTTAATAAGATATTCAGGGTTGCACCTCCATCTTTCTTAGCTTGATACAGCTAACAGATAAGATAATCCCCCCCCCAAAATTCAAGCCCTAGCTATGAGTCACTGTCTCTGATGAGGATGTGTCACTCTATGTTATCTTGGGCACAAGACACTACTGGGTTTTCTTGAAACTTTTTTTTACCAGGAATTAGGATTTCCTGGTGTGTTGATTTAATTTGTATGTATTAAGAAATAAATGAAAGAGTTGTTGACCTGTCTGTTCTCAGGCACTGAGCTCTTCAGAGACACAGTTTCGTGACAGATAAATGGGAAGACACTAGATCAGTGGAGTTAAGGAGGAATCAAAGACAAAACAGTCTCTCAGACACACACATACACACATGCACTTCACCTCCCTTATTCTCACACCAGTCTCAAGAATTTCTCTATGAGGAGGGCGGAAGATACACCCTAGATCCTAACTCCTTTCATGACAATAGACCCATTTCCTTTGGATCAGAACATATTGATTAAAACTCTATAAATTAATTTTCATGTATTTTATTATTTTGCAGTAGTTTTTGTTTTATTATTTCTCATTCTTTTCCATGTACCAGAATTATATTCCCTGAATGGTTTAAGAGAACTAGTTTCAAGAACTTACAAAATAAATTCCCAGACAGAAGCAAGGCCCAAGGTTCAGATGGACCATGGGTATCTCTGTAATATTGCCTCTGCTTTCTTCTAGCTGAGAAATGGGTGATGAAGAGTTATTTAGTATAATGTTGATGTGCAATTAGGGTGGAGGAAGAAATTGTCTGCTGCTCTTCCCAAAATGTGTTTATATTAGTTACTAAGAGCTTATATCACGTTGTCTCCAAAATGGGAACCAATAGTTTAAACATACATTCAAAAAAGGGACTTAAAAAATTGAAAAGGATGATCTGAAACGATGTTAGAGAAAGTAGGTGTTATGAGAATAGAATAAAAAAAAACAAAACCAAAAACAAAAGCAAAAAACTCTATCTGCAGTTACCAATTGTGGTTTGGAAACATGAATAACTAGTACAAGTCAGTACGCCATGCTGCTGATATCTTCCACTGCCTCTCACTACTAAAAGAAAAGCAGCACTGAAGCAGTGCAAAGCATGTGGCTCCTCTCAAGATTTATGTGTCCTGGTTGGTGCTAGAAGCAAACTTCAATACCTGACAAGTACATCTGGATTGCTGAAAAGTGCCCAGAGCACCATGATGACTCTGATCAGTCTTCACAAGGGCCACATTGTTAGTTTGCTTTTGTAACCTATAGTGGGCTCTTCAGGATGCAGAAGGATGTATTCACAGCCTTGTTTGAGGAGTTAATATCAGTAGTGGAGAAGTAGTATAGCTGTCTCCAAGACTTCATTTACAGAAGCAGAGACTACCATCCTCTCAAAGATACCGTAGTAGAATATTTTTGATCTGTACCCATACTGTGTAACTCTGATGAGTCAGCCTCAGTCCATCACTGTAGTGATTGCTGCAGTTAAGCACTGTGTTCAGTTGGTAGTGTGCAAAACCCCATGAGATTATTTTGCAATTATTCTGTGTAGAAAGCATGAGATAGCGCATTGTTCCTATGTGCAGTGGTCTATCTTCTTTGTTTGAGTGAAGGGGTACAGTAGGCTGCTGGGCTAAATATCTGTGCCTCTATATTCTAATCCCTGTGAATATGTTGCAAGTGTTGTGAATTGAAGGTTTTTAAGTCACACAGAAATGTCATACCCATAACCAAAGGTCCGCCAAGAGAAAAGAGAGTAATATGAAGTTGAGGATGTGTATGTATCCTTGTGTATACATTTACTCCCTCAATACTCTCCATCTATATGCTGTCAAGAGATGCTCCACTGTGGGCCCCTCCATCTTTTTCTGGGGGAATACCCATAGACTCAGTGATATCTTGCTTACCATCACCTGCTGTTGGAGGGGAGCTGATACTCTGGGTGTCAACTTCTACAGCACATTTCCCAGAAGACTGATTTCTCCAAAACATTTGCATAGCTATACAGGATAGTCAGCTATTCACATCAGAGTAGGAGTTAAGAGACATCTGGGAATTTGCTGCCACAGAGCCTGGACAGCCAAAAGTAGACCAGAGACAATGAGATGATCTGGCTACTGCAAAGTCAGCCTTGGGCATCAGTGAAATTACCATAAAATTACTAATGGCACAAAAATAAGAAACAGGAAAGTGCAGTCCCTGTATTTCACAACCGTAAAAGGGGACAACTGGTAAAATGATCAGGCAACTAATTGAAAGCAAGGGCTTTTTCACTTAAAACATACTGAAGTTATAGAGTTCACTGCACTGGGATGATGAGGGGCCCCAAAGCATACACTGACTTAGGAAGGGATTAGATCGTGAAGGAGATGTCTATTCGTAGCTGTTAAACTCTTGTTGACTACAGTCTCTGTCTCCGTTAAATTAGCTTCCAGTTCACAGGCTACAGCAGAAGAAATATCACTTTGTCTGCCTTACTCTTGTCCTAGGTCTCTGCTTTTGCCCGCTGCTGTCCAAGACTGAGCTAAAAGGACTTTCACGCTCACACAGGATGGCAGGTTTTATGTTCTTATTCTGGATTTACAACTCTTGTCAGGGAGACTGGAACCTGGCCCATGATATGTGGTCATTTTTCACTCTGTTCATTTAGGTCTTGTACTACACTTTAGGCTGTGGGGGCAGGAAAAGACAAACAACACAGTGAATTCTGCCTGCCTGTTTTTCTGTTGAACTCGTTTACACTAATTTCTTCAATGACCTGGCTGATTTCTTTTTAATTTGTAAAATATGCCTACCGCTGGCTCCCAATGCTTGCACAAAAGTTGGGTGAGTGGGAAATGAACTTCACTGAAATTTGTACCATGCTGAGATAGGTACACCACGAAAGCCTCTGCAGAGAAAAGAAGCAGCTCCATAGAGGCTTTAAAAAATTGTCCTTTCTTTGCAGCATGAAAGAAAATTAAACCTGATACTGTTAGCACCAGGGAAAAGGCAAGATATGGATATAAGAGGTTCAAAATTAGAATGCCTTGTTTCTGGGTTAAAGAGTATATTCTAAAATTACATGCAATAATGTATACATAAATTAACAAAAGGAGCAAGTATGAAATAAAGAGGAACTGTTTGGTAGGGCAAGCAGCTGGTGAGAGCAAATGGTAGCTCTCACACACAAATGTAAAGTTTGGGAGACACAGCTACGGGACAGCTGAGACTCAAGCTATAATCAGAGCAGAGACCACCAAAAAAAGCCAAACTAAAAGCTGACAGTCTGAGGAACAAAGATATAATCAGCAAGACAAGCCAATGGACAAGTGTCATCTTAATGTAATGTAATCCCATTGCTCAGGGCAGCAAGGTTATCTATGTGCACATTAGAGATGCTCTGCATCTCTTCTTACCATACAGCCCACTTTGGATTCCCTTTTTATTATGTCATTGCTTTTGTTGAAGGTTAGAAGTAAAATTTTAAAATATTCCAGAATTATGAACTACTCACAGATATTAGTATTCTACCATGTCCCTTACCTCTTCTAACTACTTTCAATTAATTTCCTAAAGCTTTGTGGAAAAAAAGATACACCCAGCAAAAAGACTTCCTCTTTTCCATTTATGCAAACAATAGAAAGTGCAATATCTGATAAAGACAAAAAGAAAAGGATTACTTAAAATTTATGCTTGTGATTTATCCTTCATTCAATAAGATGCAGTTGAAAAAACACAGAGTGGGGAGTCAAGAGACCTAGTTCTGTTAGCAGTTCTCTTTGTTCTTTGGCGTATAATTCATACACTCTTAGTTTATGTGTCTGTAGTTTCCCCAAAGTATAATGGTGATAATAACATTTGTTGTTCTCTGTAGAAACTGTATGTTTCTCAAGTATAAAATTTCTCTGTATAAGCCAAATATAAATCCAATGCACTATCCTAGCTATCCTATCTATTATTTTGATTCCTAATGCTAACCCTTAATTGAATATAACTTAATGATCTGTAAGTCTTTCTAATGTTCTTTTCTCTACTTAAATTAACCTTGGATTATCCCATGTAATTTAAATACATCAACGTTTTCAAAAGAACTTTCTTGTTGTTCCCCAGTTTCATTCTTCCTCTGTAAGCAATTAAATTGCTATCATAAGCAATTAAGGATGTCTCTAGGAATACTGAAATCCCTCATCTGAACAGGTGAATTGCACAAGAATGGGTGGAACCGAAACTTCATTGCTTTCCATGGGAGGTGCCTTATCACACAGTTCAAAGGCAGCCAGACCAGTGAATATTTATTTCACATTTGCAATGTGTCTTTTTAAAAAAAATCTTTCACACTTATCAGTAACACAGTGGTAGATCAATAGGGCTCTTTTAAACCCCTTAGTCTAGCACAGGCTGGCTAGCATGAGTCATAGTTCATAGCAGTCAGAGTTATGGAAATGGAGCAGGTGACATTTTGTACACAAAGCTCTGCAAACTATCCAGGTGTGCTTGCACACAGCAGGCTCTCAATGTGCCACCACAGGCACAAGCCAGACTGAAAGTGTCTGCGTAAAAGCAGCTATACATTTTGACTTCCACCTCCATGTTTAGAGGCTACTGATAGCATTTTCTTAAGAAAGAGAGAGAACGTGGAAAGATATAAGGAGTGGATTCAGCCCTGCTCCGAATGCGTGGATTACCAACTGCAAATGCAGCTCATAGATGAGCTTCCACAGACAGTGCTAAAAGGAGGTGGAAACAATCTCAGGTCCTTGTACCCTTGCTCCCCATACCACATCCAATTGAGGTTAATACTTTGTTGAGGGCCGACAGTATGCAGGAGCTAAACAAATGGCAATGTCACACATAGGTAAGTCATTAAGTCTTGTAAACCAGCTTACAGGCAAGCCCCCAGTGCCATAATAAGAACCAACAACTGGAAGATAATGCCATACAATACAAATTAGAAATAAAGCATATGTTTTCAACTATGAGGGGTACTAATGCTGTTCAAGTAGACTGTCAAGGGAAATGATAGAGCCTTCACTTCAAGACTTTCTCATATCATGACTGAGTGCTCTGTTGGAAATACAGTTAGCAATGTGCCATGCTTAGCACAGGAGGACTGGGAAATAGTTTGACAGCAGTTTAACACAAGGAGTCCTATAAATTGAACCCATTCTTAGACTAAAAATTTGAGTAGTGAATACTCAGTAGAGTTTGAGTCATTAACAAGCAATCTAAAAGGCAAAAACAAATCATCTAGGGTTATTATTAGCAAATATTCAACATCAGCATATAGATGAAGCACATAGTTAAGACCAGCATATAAATGAAAAAGAAAAGGGCAGATTCCGGTAAATGTGACCATGCAGAGTATTCCTAAAGTATTCTTTGATATTCTTTCCAGTGGAAGAAACTGGAGCATATATCTCACAACTTTCCATCTCCTTACTTCCTATTACATGTCTTAAAGTAGTACAATGGCAACATGACACCCAATGACACACTTGTTAGAGAAATCTAGCATGTGTAAAAGTTTGTGCCAGACCATCTTTAGAGTATATATGATGACTGTGACTGCAGCTGACTTTCTATCTTTAGCAACAATGCTGAATCAATAATGAAACTTTTGTATGGATTAAATATTTGGGCAGCTGTTGTTCTGATCCAGCCATCATCATTTTATGCTGCCATCAGTTGCCTGATCACACAGGCCACCCACATTAGGCAAGGAGTGAGCTAACCATGTCAGTCACTAGAACAGAAGATGTGATAATAATTGAGACTCACTCTGAATAGATGGCGCCCAGAAGTCCTAGTGGCTTCCTTGCTCTCTGATAGATTAACACCTGACTTCAGCAGATCACCTTGAGGAGTTGCTATAGTTAGTGGAGAGAAGGAGATATCTAAGTTTTGTATGTCTTCAACAAGCTTATCTCACTCCACTGAATTTTATGAAAACTTAGACATTTGCTTGCGAAGAACTAGACCGTCAGCAACCAAGTTTAGACACTGGATCCTTACCTTAACAAATGTACCATTGGTCAAAAAAAAGCTGTAATTCCTCCCCTTTCCCCTGCAAACTAACTTAGATGCAATTTTTTCTTCCTTCCCTCATGCCGGCACTTCTGTCTGCTCTGAAACTTAGATTAGCAAAGACTGCTGCTTCTCTGATAAAGTCATAAAAATAAAACCACACACAGACTAAATTCAGGGGAAGCAAATGAACTCCTTTAATTGCTTGTTCCTTCCCAACCAGCTGTACCACCTCTACATGGATTATTAGTTAGGCTATAAATGTTAGCATCGCATTGTCAGTCACTGCCTAAATTGGATAATGTGAATTGCAACTTAGCAGTTGGTGCTCCAGGATACATGAAGTCAGATTCACCTACATGGACAGTTTCTGATCTAGTTATCTGGATTTCTTTGAGTCAGTGGAAAAAAACCCAGGCATTTCCAGACCTTCATTTTTCTCTATCTAAAATAGGTCAGATGACTCACTCTTTAAAAGCATCTATTTTCCTCTATTGAGCCTAAAGTCACTAGTTCCAATGTAGACACCTAGACTGTAGATGGTGAGAGTCAGAGGAGATGGATTGCATGAACTGTGCTTTATTTAGCCACAGGCAGGAGATTTGGAGAGGCATTTGTCTTCCAAAATAGGGTATGAACCTGGTTTCAGCAATACTTTCTTCCTACCAAGTGCCAAGCTCCAGCTCTGTGTGCTTAATTCTTTTACAAACTCTTTTTCTGAGCACAGAGGAGCGTGAGTCGGGGCAAGTCAAGAAGCCTGCGCCCAACAGTTACGTTTATCGTGGAAGGCCAATGCAACCCTGGGTATGAGCTTGAGATGGGAGCTGCCAACCCTTGCTGTTCCTTGCCTTTTGTAGTATTCAAGAGAATGGACAGGGGAGATGCATTTGAAAACCTGGGTTTCACTGCTCTGCAGTGTATCTGCTCCTGAACATACTGAGCTGTAAGGTGTGCTCTGTGCCTTATCTGGAAGACCTCATGTGTCTCTTCTGCTCCTACAAAATTAGCAGACAGACAAGAACAAGGTCCACAACAATTTTGACTTCAGGTACCACCTCAGGCTAGTGGGATCAGTTAAATCTAGTCATAACTCCCTTAGCTAATTGTTTTTGGGTGCCAAATAGAGGAGGAAGACTCAGGCTGTTTTATTTATTAAGGGACACACAAACCCTCTGCAAGAGATTGACATCTTCCTCTTCTGCCCTTGTGTATGTGAACTCCCTAAACATAGTCACCCCCACATCACCCGTAGCATGACTATAATTAGATAGCTACAGGTAGCTGCTGCCCTGATTTACTTTCTATATGGACTGTGTATCGACCACATGATATCTTCTCCTTGGACTCTGGGGCACAGTGTGAGACCTGAGAGATGTTAATAAGCCCTTTTCTCATGGAGTTCTTTGGGAAGCATCACTACTTGGACAAGTCTTAATCTGGTCACCTTTGGTTTCTGTATCATACTCATCACAACTTTTCTATGATGCATTTGAGAAGCATACTGAAGCATATTAACTAGCATTTAATTATTTCAATTCTCCTTTCCTTTCCTTTCCTTTCCTTTCCTTTCCTTTCCTTTCCTTTCCTTTCCTTTCCTTTCCTTTCCTTTCCTTTCCTTTCCTTTTCTCTTTTTTCCTTTTCTTTTCTTTTCTTTTTCTTTTATCATTATTGAACAATACCTGTGTAGTGCTAGTGGCAGTGTTAAGAAATATCTTGTGCCTGTACAGCCACTCCATGGGATATAAAATGAGAATGTTTCTTGTTCCTGCTTCCAGATGTCCCTAGAATATCTGCCCAGGTCTAAAAGTGAAAGGTTTCAAATGCTGCCCTATAATTAAACGATGCGACTGTGAAGTTCTATATTCATTCTCTGTTCATTGTGAAATGTAAGCAAAGTTTTTATATTTCCTTCTATTTGATATCTTGCTGCATTGGTGTCCAAGGGCAAATTCTTTTTGTCATCCAGACCTGTAAGGTTGCTAAACACACACAAGGATAAAGATACATTCCGATTACTCAATACTTGTTTTACAGAGACTCCTGCTAAAAACAATATTGTGTCACACGGACTACTTTTGCAATACAGGGTGGATACCTAAAATCCCAATTTAAACAAGTTTTAGCCATATGTGTATGTTTCAGAATCGTCCAGTTGTAGAGAAATGGAAAACTCCAGAATGTTCAGGATTAAAAAGGGAGAGGTTAATTAAGACTGTATAAAAGGCCAGCAAAATGTTAAATCATTTAAGGAGTAGGATAATTACTATTTAAATGCATTGAGTTTCTTGAAAAGTTTGGATAAGGTAATGTTTCCCATTTTAGGACATATCCACACCACCGAAGTCATTAGAGTAATTCAACAACTTACATTCAAGTCAAAGGGCATTTTCAGATGTTGCCAATGAATTTTAGACAAACCTGTTAACTAGTATGTCATGAACAGAACTTGACCACAAGGTTACCAGAGATGTAAAGAATACTGTTGGTTGATATCTTGTCTCTTAGGACACAGCTTCAGTTCATGTGCCCATGCTGTATATGCAAACATGGTGTTTAACTGGAGAAATTACTCTAAGCACCTAACAAATCTGTGAATATGAGGCTTGGGAAATTGAATATTCAGAGCACAACAAGGGTACAGACTCATTAAAGAGGTGTGGTTTGATTAATGAAAAAGCAGGACATAAAGATGACAGGTCAAGTGTATAAATTATGTTAGAAAGAGACTAACTTCTATGTAATTGGCACTTGGATGCCCAAACTAGTAATCTTGGCAGTCATCCATGTGATAGGTTCTGTTTTCACAATGTTCCTCAGAACAGCAAACTGAACAAACATTTTGAAATGATTTGTGCATATAGGTAGGTAGGTATGCAGGCTTTAAACTTTAAATTCTAGATTAAACAGCATTCTTGTTTCCTGACCAGAAGTGCCTTCAATTCAGGTGAATCAGAAATAGTCTGTGAATCAAACCTCACATCCCTAAAAATATGACAGCTATAAAACTTGGGATTATGATTCACAAATGAATATTACAATCCTGAAAACACGTTATTGTAATGATGACTGTGACTTCAAAAGGAGACACTAAGAAAACAGACTTGTATGTGAATCTCAGCTGGGAAACTAGAGTCTTTTGACCACTGAGAATTAATCTGGAACAGGCAAATGATTGTTTGGAAACAAAACCATTGGACTCCAATGCAGAGTTCCTGGTTACTTGTAGTGGATTTATCCATTGGGAATAAGGATTCTCCCTCCAAAAAAGGGCAGTGAATATTCTCTGAACCAATTAATTGAGTTTGCTACATCTGTGCTGCTTTTGGTTCCATTGCCTTTTCCTATGACAGAGTTTTAGTACTATACTCTCCAAAACAACTACAAAATTCAAACGAGTGGAACTTTTCAGGGAATAGTTATTAAATTCCTTTCAGTAGAATCCTGGCTGTAAAAGCTCCAATTGCACAATCATGAAACAGGAAAACACACTACTTGATTTTTTTTTGCAATTTATTTTTTATGATTTTTTATTACCCTCAAGGGGGAGAAGGAAAGATCATTTTTTTAAAAAAAGTTGATACATAGAGTAACATTTTCGTGGTGAAAGGCAAAAGAAACATATCAAACATAAAAAACTCCACCCTCAACCCAGACTCCAATAAAACATTTTTATAATGATTCCCACATCACGGAAGAGAACAGCAGTCTGAATTATTGGTAATATATCTAGCAAAACATCCCACACTAAGCTTGTGAAATGCTTGGAGCACAAAACATGTACCACTGCATAGTGATCAGCCACAATCTGCAGGAAAAAGAACAGAACAGAATTCATCATCATTTAGCAGACAATTTAGCACTAGGCTAGACCTTCAATGTAGCTGCTGGAAATGTGTCATGGAGATGGTAGAAAATTTTGGTGCCACCTATTGGTGAGAACTCAGAGTTGGAAATTATTCAAACTAATCTGTGAAAAGAGAAAATAAAGTGGTCATATTTTACTTCACGCTTAAGGAGTACTGAATGCAATGTCTAGATTGAAGTCTATACTTTGGCTTCCATTCTTCAGAGGCTTACATGCATGCTTAACAACAAATTACAAATTATCTGTGCTTGCATTTTAGTTTGCTTGCAGTAAAAGTTAATTGAAACACCCTGCACACTAGGAAATTATGAACAGGAAGATGGGTTAGACTCAGAATATGTGTACATTCCCTACAGAAATCCTGGAGGTGGTACATTTAGCGTAGCATGTTGACACTGTTGCTATCCAGTGGTCTGAAAAGAGAATTCTGTTTGACACTGCACGCTCCATTTATCATGTATCCTGGTGAGATACACTGACTCAGAGCAAAAGCAATCCTTCTTACCACATGGAAGTGACCTTTCCTATGTTATGGCAATGTACAAAGTTTTGCCTTAGTTAACCACTGTTCCTGCCTCAGTCTGTTATTTGACAGCCCTGGAGTTGCAGGGGACACATTCAAGGGATACACTGCTGTTCCTTGATGTTTGCTGTTGAGTCTGTTTCTGCAGGTGCTTAAAACAATGAAGACACATTTTACATACAGGGAGTCAAGCAACTGCTGCCACTACTAAAAGAAGGTTGGCTTGTAGCACCTTATAGCGACTAGGTCATGGTGCTGTGATTCATCAAGATAAAACAGGCCCATGTACAAGATGCTGGTGCAGCAGGTAGAAATTTTGAACATGTATGTCCAGTCATGTCCTAACGTCTACTTATTTTATCAGCATTATCTGCAGTTGAAAAATTATTAGACACAAATAAAACCTTCCTTGCCAAGTATTAGCCAAACTGGAAGGTAGCAGAGACTTTTACAGTTTTATTTTCAGCGTTATTTTCTAGATATAGCTCACTATAGTAAGATATTAAGAATTCTTCTTGCAGGTCACCTTGGTTGCTGGCAGCTATATATATTATGCAAGTATAAATCCTGCTTGAACATAACTGAATGAAATACTAGAATGAGCCTGGAACTGAAGGAGTTATTGTATAAGCATTAAGATAAGATTTAACTGATTCCCACATCAAATATGCTGTCATCTACTTGGTTGTCTCTCACCTTTGTACCAGCAAGTGCGTCTTCTATTCTTTGTCCTGCCTACTTAGACTGAGACAAAGACTGTATCTTACAGCATCTGAATACATCCCCTAATGCAATATCACCTCCTTGCATAGAGAGTTCTGGGCACAACTGTTATTTAAATCTTATGGGTAATAAGCAGGAAGATTACATTATAGCTCTAACTGTGGATGTCTTCATATCTTATTAATTGTCAGTTGTGGGTGGTCATTTTAGAAAATTTTTGCACTCTAACTATATATTTATATTAGCCAGGTAAGTAGCACAAGTCTGTGCCATTTCCAGCGTATAAAATAATACTGGTTACGCAATCATAGTCACTGATAGTGATGCTCCCATTTTGAGTTGCCTGCAACTGCAGCAGAGACTAGTTAAAGCTGTTGATTCTGTAAGAGTAGTGATTGATGGGGAAAGAAAATGCAGTGTGTGCAGGCAGGCACTTGGGAAGGAAAATTAAAATTGCATGTTAAAAAATGCCATTGCCTAGCAAGAGGCTAGAGTTTTATTTGAATTCTAAGATTGATCAGTCTTTTTGTTGCTCTTCCTTACACTTGCTTCATCCTGGGTCCTCTGCTAAGAGGCAACTCAGCAAACAGAGCAGTGAACAAGGAACCCAAATAGCTTGGAGCAGCAAATGGAGGAACAAGCAGCCAGAGTCAGTTCACACATATCAGTCAAACCCTGGTTGCCTAAGGCAGCAAAATGTTTAGTGGCTGTTTGTTGTGCAAGTGACTGCAGGCTGTGAGGAGCATTCATTTCACAGATTGCCCATAAGGCAGTGAAAACTCAGCAACTGTGACAGTGCAAGTAATGGCGGAATATGTTGGATCTTTACTTACCAAAGAAGCAGATCACAGCATGGGTTTTCTATATGACAACTGTACGTTGTTCCACAAAGGAACTCAGGGAGAGATTCATCACTACAGTTCTCCTTATCCTGGCAGCTGTTGTGGATACAGAGTTCTTGGTGACACAAAGTCAGAAGGGATGTAAATGCTGCTCTCTCTCTCCTCTCTCAGCAGCCAACAAAATCCCAGCCAGCCTCCACCGTGAAATCTGAAGTAGCCCTTCCTGGAGGCAGTAATGAGGAAGAGCTTGTTCTGTGTCAGCCCAGTATACAGGAAAGGCAGAGGAGCTGTAGCAGCACAAGGAGAGACTAGGCTGAACATCTAAGCCTGTGGGTACATGTTTTTATTTGTGCTTTACCCAGCTTGACATAGAGGAAACACTGTGAGCACAAATTGCACCTGCTGGAAGGACGCCTCAGTGCTCTGACTCCAGATGGTTGCCAAGTGAACAGCCAGGGAGCTGAGTAGTACCAAGGAAATGGGAGGTTGTTGCCTTTCTTATTCCCACAGAATTTCATTGCAGTGCAATATGCCAAAGTTCATCCTGGTTAAGGACAAATTTTTTTTTGCTCCCTGAACCTTGACATTCTACATAGTAGTGAAGTTTGTTTCCCAGTCAGCTCAAAATGACAACCTTAGTGACTTAATCAAGTTCTCACAGAAAATCTGCAGTAAGTCTAGGAATCAAACCTGTATCTCTCCCTCTCGATTTATTTTTTATTTTCCTAATTCTCAGATATCCCTTAGCTGTGTAGTAAAGAAAGGAAGTAGTAGGTAAACCCACTCGTCCATTTCTAGTGGAAGATTTCTACCTGTACTGGAAGCTTTTCCATTCTGTAACAAATTGATTCACCTGATACTGCTTCCACTAACTACTCCAGAAAACTGTTTCTAGCATTAGAAAGCTCACTATTGGGAAAAGTTTGCAGGTTTTCAACCCAAATTTTCTTTTGTTTAGTTTTGTCTCATTGTTTTATTACAACCTACTGACCCATGCTAAATTGTCTTTACCTCCTCACTATTTACCTACTATTTGATTGTTCCTGATAGGCTAATATTCATCCAACTTTCTTTTTGTTACTCCCTCTGATTTCTGCCTCTCATAAGCATTTCTACTTTATAGTGATTGAAACTTCTCTGGATTTCAAGGGATTGTAATTTTAAAAGCTGCAGACCAATGAACGCGTCTGTACACACCATGGTGGAAACCATGAGTACATATGACATTACATACAAATGGTGAATCACAAAAATGAATAATACCATGAGCACTTAGAAAAACTCTATGTACTTCTGATTCTGAAAACAGTTCAACGAATTTACCAAAAAAGCCTAGGAGGGAAATTTTGTCTTTAGAGCAGAATAAAATGACATACTTGTGAATACACCTGTGGCAATCTACACAGGGGCACTGAGGCTATTGCTGTGACCTAATCCTCTTATTTTACTTCTTATGGAGAAATGCCTGGACCTCAGTCAAACTTATTTAAGCTATTTCATTTACATCCAGTCTACACTAGTTATACCCAAACGAGCAAGGCATAGTACATTTTATTTTCTTAGATCTTTCCCACGCCCTCGAACTGTGGGTGCTAAATTCTTGTCACTACTATATTTCTGTTGAAATCCTCTGTCTTGCTTACTAGTCTTAAGAGCTGTGTTAAGAAGCTGATGACTGGTCTTCACACACTTCACTGGTTTCAGTCCACTGATACATTCTTAATATTTTTTTTAAAGTGTCAGCATCAAGGTAATCTTAGGAAAGTATTAAATTATTTATATTTTTAAAATTAAGAAAAGACACAGAAAAAATAAGGACTTGGCTCATGAAGGTGGTTAGGCACCTATCAAAATAAAACAGCTGAGTCCTGCTCAATACCATCCTATCTCAAGGGTGGATACAGATAATGGGTAGGCACATTGGAGGTGCCTATTTTTCTCAATCAATATCCAACAAAGCCTAGAAAATTAAATGCTTCAATTAAGTAAGTAAAAGGGAAGTAGGATGAGGCTTAGATCTTCAAAGTCATGCAGAAAATATATGGATAGAGAAGGAAACCCTGCCCAAATAATCTAACCATGGGATCATCCTTCTTCTACTGAATTTACTGAAATTGTGATGATTTATACTTAGAAAATCCATATTTCTTAATGGATATGCTGTCATTCCTTATTTACATGCAGAAATTTAACAAGATTTCTTGTCCCCAAGAGTTTAGAATGAAGTGTAAAAGAAAACCGAAATCCCCAAACTATTTGCAGGGTAAGGAGAGGGAATGTCATAGAAGACAAAGCCTGGGAGTATGATTTGCAAAAAAGAAAATGCCTTTTGAAATAATTTCCAGATTGTTCTCACTGCTGCTTATAAACAGGAAAGGTATACAATGTTAAATAATGACTCACTTGAATTGTTTCTTAGACCCTGGAAACAAATCAGCTCCTTTTAAAGTAGGCAAGTCCATGTGGAATGACTCACTGTGATTGTTCTTTGATGTAAACTACATTCCATTGGGTAGCCAATGTGATCTATACATGGTTTTTGGTAATCACAATGCTACTTACTACTTGCAAAGTTCATTTTACCTCGATATTTTTAAAAATATTGCAAAAGTATTAATTATTATCTTGAGACAGACAAAGTAGTTAAAGGATTTAGCCATGATCGCACAAATACTCTGCAGGAAAGAGGATTCACCTGAACCAGACCGATGTCAAGTCTATTGGATGGTGTTGCCCCTTTTGCAACATAGCTGTTGTGGATTACAATTTGAATATTAAATTTAAAATGCATTACTTTGGCACAGTGGAATCTCATTAGACATAGTGAATACAAACAAGAAACTGGGTAGGGAAAATATTCTTCCCTATGTCTCAGAATCGGTCTGTGAAAAATATTCTGAGAAACAGACAGGAATCCGACAATAACATCTTTGCTACAGATCCAGCTGCCCTTCTGCATTTATTACTCTGGCACTGAAGTCAATGGGAAAACTGCCAGAATAAGGAGGGAGCTAGGACTGCAGAATCTGGTCCTTATGTGTAAGTTTAATAATTTTCTTCCATCTGCTACTGATCAGAAATACGGACTCTCTGAGAAAAGGGTGAAGCGGAGGAGGGGACTTTCAGATGTAATAGGCAACAGACATGTTTTTGGTGGCAAGGGAGAGAGCTGTGCCCTTCATTTAAGTTACCTGCATGTGATTACAAAGTTATAATATTCTACCTATACGATATCCTTACTGATTCTTTGGGGAAATTAATGAGAATGGCAGAAGTGAATCACAAAGCTCTTGCAATAGTCAACACACTTTGGGAGACTGCTGGAGTCCTGAGATTGCTCTGCAAGTATTTATGCCATGAAGCACTACCAGGATATGAGCCAAGGCTAGTGGGCATTTTAGTGCATTGGGGTTTTGTAGCATCAAGCAGGCAATGGGAAAACTAAAAGTCATTTATAAAGGGTAGGGGAGGCTGGAAGCCACAACTGAAAAAAGAATAAGTATCACACCCTGATTGGCATGAAAGTATGTAGGATCCATTCAGAAAAAAAATAGATGAAGAAACATTAATACAGGCTTCAGAATTACAAGCTGAGATGAATCAGAGCATTTCTGGCCTGCAGACAGTGCTGTTATTAAAAATTATTGCTCAGTGTAAAGAGCCAAAAAATGTGCTCAACTCTGTATGAGTTGCAAATAAAGACAATCCCTGCTGGAGGATTTGTCAGTCTAGGATGCTGGTCCTAAATACTGATCTTCACAGCCCGCTGTGTCTATGTGAAGGCTGGTTAACTCTCATAGGGCACAGAAGTCCACCCACAGCAAGACTGTCAACACAATAACATTGGTGACAGACACGGTAAAAACATAGGTCCTGGCAGGACACTTGATGGCTCCAGGAATCTCTGTATTAAAGACAAAGTGAAAGGCACTGCTGGACAGTCACTCTGGTTTTATATTGGCTGAATGACTTCTAGAAGATCCTCTCATTTCCTAGTGACTAGAGAGGTGGCTGAACATGAGCACAACGTCGATGTTGCTGTACCTGATGAGAAAAGAGATTGATTTTCCTTCCATGGCCTTATGGTACGGTTAATACGGTGTTTTTGACTTGAAATCTTGGATAAGCATGACAGATATCCTGGAAAGATTCTATGACAAAAATGATCATCCAGCAATAAATGTGAAAGCACACTCGCTGAAACAATGTGAGACCTCCTCATTCTGCATACAGTTCGCAGGCACAGCAGAGAGTTCAGCCTTCAGGGAAAACTTGGAAAAATAACAGAGCAATAATAAAATGCAGGGCTTTGTTTTCAGTTTGCATGGGGCCTCAGTAAGAAAGTTGAAAACCTGCTGAAAGAGCATCTCATGAAGCATTATTAATAAGTTATGCATTGAGTCACCGACTACAGCAGCTCCTGAGAAGAATTCCTAAATTAAAAAGTTGTTTATTATTATGTTCCTGTTCATGCTTCATGCATTCTGGTCCTTAGATTTTTGGGGGTTTAACATATTTTGATTACTTATATGCAGACAAGCATTATTTATTTGTTTTATAAATACATTAAAGGATCACGCACAAATATATATATATGCATATATGAAGCTGATTTGAGAGATAATTCATTGACATAGAAAAAAATTGTTTTCTGTACCTCCTACAGTCAGCTTATTTATAACTAGTATTTGTGTACCTAGGTTACGTGTGCATGGTGCTTTGCCAAAAAATTAGTATTCAGCCTTTTCAGTCCCTCACATATAAGCTGCTCTTCAGAGTGAAAACTCCCAGTTTTAGCAAAAAAATTGCATAAATCCAGCGGCTTGCATTACCATCTGCTCAATCATCTTTTCTGGATTGTAAAGTGGAAAATGTCAGATTTATAGAAACCACATGCAAAAAATTCATATTTAATTCTGCCAAGATTTGCTGTCACAGCAGCCTTAAAGCATATATGCAAGCCACACAAAACTCAGTCACTCTCCTGGTATTTCTGACAAGGAAGTATAATCAGGAAAGTGCATCTTTTATTATAAAGTCTCTTGATAACTTAAAGTGATTAAAGTGATCTTTTATTTCCCAGTGGGTCAGTCCTTTTGAGATGAATTGCCTCACCTTCATAGATACCTGGCATAAGTACTGTTTGAAATACAAGGGACACAGGCAAGTTTAGAGTACATAGGTCAAATTTTTGCAGTAATTTGGAAATTTGGTCCAAAGACTGTTCCAGATGTTCCTATTCACTACTCTGTTTACTATTTCTGTACTGAAGTAATTAAAACAACTAGTATTTATCTTGGATGGCTGAAAATACCATGTTGGTTTTGTATTGCAATAAGTTCAGGATAAAGTATAGGGAACTAGAGTGAAGAACAAAGAAAAAACATTGTAAAGAAACAAAACAGTAAAACATATCCACAAGTGTCACATAAGGCAGAATTGTCTCCTTTTATTATTTTTTAGCAGTGTCTTAACTTAGAAAAAAGCCATATTAAACTACACTATTAAGTAAATTTCTATTCAGAACAGCTCAAAATATGCAGTCAAAAAGACACATAAGAAATTGTGCACCGTCATTCAACAAGTGGCAGATGCGTGATCACAACTGTTTTTTTCTGGGGGTAGATCCCTTCTGCTGCTGGCAACACCTTTTCTAGCATGAGAGGAAGAAATCTCAATAACTTGGTTATTAAAAGACGTCCAGCTGGAACCCAGATTGGCTGATGGTAGTCAACTCTTGTGAATATTCATGCTGTCTTTAGGAAGAGTTTCACACAAAGAGAGAAGGGGGAGAATTCTGGCAGGATGTCCTCTGCTGCGCTTGATTTCAAAAGGAGGCTTCAAGTCCAGGTCTGAAATAATTGTTATTCTACTCAGATGTTGTCAGAAATCACACAACACTTCCTCATCAGCTATGTTGGCAACAGCAGACATGTTGATGTCTACTTGAATTTAAAGCTACATGCATTTTAAAAACAAAGAGGAAAATAAGATAATTGAACAGACTTGATTTCCAGTATTCACGATGCAGATTTTTTTGGCTTTTTCTGCTACAATAATGCAGTTTTTAAGCCTCTGAACCTCACTCTTTGCCTTGCATTCATGTGATCCACTGAAGTCACAGAAATGTTTGCTATTTATCAGATCAGTGGTCACTGTTATTCACTGTTGTGAGATAACAAGAACTTGTGCTAGATGTTTGGAGGAAGGTGTCAGCTTTTCTGAACATGGGATTAGTTTTGCAAGAACTATGTCATGAATCTTGAGGGTCAAAATATTTTATAAATATTTATCTTGGTTTATGTAAATAAGAGTGATATTCTTCTTTTTTACAGTTGTGCAAAGAGTGTGCAAAAACTGTTCGGAAAGTCAGATTACAACCTTGCTGTCATGGCTGTGATTTTGTGCAAGACTGATCTTTTTCTGCAGTATGGTAGGGAAACCAGTTCCCTTGACTTCAGCAGACATCCATATTCTGCTGCCATTTAGACATGATAATTTATATCCTCATTTTCAGTATCTGCCCTACCTTTGTATTCCTATTGCTGCCTGATTAAGAGCTCAAACAAAGATTTAGGCTTTGGTGTATTGATAGTCTCACTCCATTCTCACAAAATGTAGTAGGACTAGACTAGGAAGTTCATGCTAGTGGACCTGACTAAGGCTAGGTATCCATGTAAAATGTTCTTTCTATTGCATAGTTGCTCCTGTTACAAACCTGAAAACAGTGTGTGACAAGCAATCTCTAGAATGACTAAAACAAAAAAAGGAAGGGGATATAGTAATGATTTACGCATTTCATGGTTATGTAATTATTTCCTTTTTGGGGTCATAAGATTTTTTTATGGTAAGACTTTCTGTTATTATTACCCATAGAGAGTATTCATGTGATGTGGAATATTCTAACAAACCAGAGAAATTTTACATTTTCCAGCTATTAAGTGCCAAATTTACCTTTATCTCTCTCACAGTTCTGTTTAAGTCACAGTAAAAGGGAACTTTTTGCCTTTCCAGAGGAAGTTTTTACACATATGATCTAGGACTTTTAGGTAAAACTGCTAACAGAACTGGCAGGACTTTAAAGTAGTAAGTCAGGAATGGTAGGATGTTCACTTGTCGCAGATGGATCCTGTCCCACAGTGACATAGGGAGGTCTTACACTCATCAAAATTAAACTGAGATTTTTAAATAAGGGAACAAAGTTGATAATGGCCTTAACAGGGCTTTTAAACTTAGTTTTGGTTGCACCTTCTCAAATGTACCTGGATATCGCCTGACACTTTAAAGAATAGCAGAACAACATACCACACTGCATGTCACCTGATGCTGGAGAACTTACTTTTTTTTTGGTGTTTTAAAGATTTCAGAAGCTCCAAGAAGTTTAGGTATTGGAATAAAAAAAATAGAGTTCTACTTTTTTTAACAAAGTAAAACAATGTGTAAACAAAATGAAAGGAGGGATTCTTATACCACCAGAGTGTCTAGATGTGCTATTTCTGGTATCAGTCCATTATTATTATTAAATATAAATAAGCTTAAAATGAACACGAAGTCCTCAAGTATTAAAAAGCTAAATTACATTTACATGGAGATAGGAAAACAAATACAGACAAAAAAAAAGCAGACAACCTCTAAAATTACTTTGAATGATTAAAAGTAAAGAAATAAATGCTTCTAGTAGGAAACATTAGGATAAGTATAGCTCATGTTGCACTGAAAATGAGAAAGAGAAATGTGTACTGGAGACTAAGCCTTAGTATAACCAGGCAGTGTACAAAAATGATAGTGCCATAAAAATAGACTGATTAAATTAATGAAAGACAGGTTGTAGCATTTAGAATTTTAGAAAGATGAAAATGAAAAAAAAAAATCACTCTGACTCTGAGTCTACTGATACAATTGAAATAACACAAAATGCAGTTTTGTTTCTGGGAATTCAAAATAACATTTTCATGGCAGAGTGGCTGGAGAACAGCCTGTGGCAGGCAACTTGAGCTCCAGTCTCTGTTGTAACATCTTCTGCAACCTGTTGCAAAGCTCAGTCCCAGAGTGCCCTTGTGTATAAAACTGGAATACTTTTTAACATGTATTTTAACTTTTTAAGGGTGATATATATGCAAAATAGGCATATTGTGATTTTTGACACTTAAAAGAGAAATGCGCACCAAAACAGCCGACCACACTACTGCAAACACAACTTCTGTAGACCAACTTTATATAACTGTATTTTCTTGGGTGTTGATATGCAATGCTGTGGCACCTCTTCAGAAAATATCACCTCTGTGGGGTAGTCTGAGACAGTGCTAGACCATTAATCAGCCAGCAATGTCACTTAACAGTATCAATTCTGGTAAGGAATTTGCTGTTGTGTCAAAGGCTGAGAGCTGGGGACTCAGCGTTGTCATTCAAGTCTGGGCATTCAGAGTGATGCTATTTTTTCTGCCTAAACAAGTATGAACTTGCCAGGGATTTAGTCTGTTGCCAGGATACTATTAAGAACTGAAACTTATTCAACTTAAGTTGACCAACACTTTCCAAAACAAGATTCCATGTGTTGATTTCTGAAATTTAATTGGAGGTAATAATTACCCCTTTGTTTAGGCTGTCTATTTAACATTGTCATTACTCTTTCTTAAGACAGCTCTTTATTACAGGTATCACATTATAGGGTTGAACGGTTCTTTTATGCATAGGATTTTCTGAATATGTAAAACATTTTGGATCTGATCCAAAATGACCAAATTACTTGCTGAGTTCAAAATCTTATCTTGATACATAAGGCTGAAACAGATAAAACTGTAGAGCTCTCTTCTGCTGCAGATGACTCAACTTCCCTTTTTTTCAACTAGTTCTAAGTTATTAAGATCTGTGTATGGAATGTGATTACTGTGTTTCTGATAGGGTATACCAGTTGTTACTGTAATTAGATAATTCTTATTAGATTGAACTAATTCAATCATTTGCCATGCTTGCACACAAAAACCCATGTGCCCTTGAATAACCTCAAAACACATCCACTAAACTAAACACAGTGCTGTATGTGGGAGATGCAAGGCTGCCACAAAGGGCTTTGCAAAAAGACAGGATAAAGAACAAAGATTTTATTTCAAATTATCTTTACTATTCATGCCAAGCTTAGAACAAGACATTTTCTCTTTGAAGCAGATTAAAGCAATTTTATGGCTATTTTAAAGAGCAGTAGCTGGTGGTTTTGCTCATGTGTATTTAAAACAGGGCTAGCTCCAAAACAAGAATATGCAAAACATACTCTATGTCTCTTTTTTGAATAGGGTTAAGAAAGAGGGAGAGCACAGATGGTTTAACTTTCACAATTGTTGTCTTCTAAGGATTTCTTAACAGTGAGGGAGAGATCATGTAGTTGCTAAATCTACCAAAGGTGGAGTAGGTTTAAATCCATAAAAACCTGCAAAGCTGCTTTCTAGCAGATCTGAAAATCATGTCTTAGTAATTTGAACAAGGCTTACAGCTAAAATTAATCCTGAGAAAATGACATCTTCAACTACAGAATGGTAATAGCCATAGTGTGCACAAATTTGGGGGAAGTCTGCCAAGTGAACTGAGACAATGCAATGGGTAATATACTGTTTTGTTTGCCACACGTACTGTTGCGGATACATTTTGTGTGCTTAGAGTTCTGAAATATCCAGTTATTTCACCCTATATGTAGAGCTTATCTAAATTAGCGGGAGTGCTTTGAATTAGATCTGATCTGTCTTGATTCACACACTGGTGTGTAAGTTACTTAAAATGCTCTTTCTGAACATACTGACTCACTGTTATTCTGAAAAAAATCTAGAAAAAATATTATAGAATGGGCTTATACCAGAAATGCTGGACTGAGTATTTAAGATAATAAAAATATAAAAACCTATATGATGTATTTGTTTCATCTGATTCCAGATTCAGAAAAATTAAGGAATAGAAGCAAATTCAATGTAGGCTCAACTTTTTTTTAAAAAGGAAGGAACAAACATAAGCTAGAAATAATGGTAAGAAAACACACTAGTGCAGCATATCACAGCAAGATCTCTAGCTAAAGCAGAGATCATCATCATCACAGATAATCACCTCAGCATGGACCCTCAAGTACAGTGTTGAAGCTAGAAAGCCTAATGCAATTTTTGTATGCATAAATAGTGATATCTAGAAATTAGGGAAATGACCTTTCCTCTGCACACAGAGCTGCACAGCAATATTTTACCAGAATACTGTACTTAGTGTCTGAAAAAATCTGAAAATCTTCAGTTTTCAAAGAATGTAATAATTTTTTTTCAGAGGCTTATGAGGAGCTCAGTCAACTCAGCTACTCAAAGAAAAGGCTAAGAGAAGGAAAAAATTGATCATTTGTATATAGCATACTTAGATGGGGCAGAATGACCTGAAAGAAAAGGATTATTCTGTGGACAAATAACAGGAACTTTAGGGTTGGAAGCTGAGGTTAGACAGAGACATCATTGCAACCCCACAGGTCACAGAGGTGAAGGCAGCCCTGGAGCCACCTGCCAAAGGAAGTGGTGACTCCCCAGAGAGGTAAGAAGGTTTGTCTGTAGCTGGTTCCCAGAAGCTGCTTCTGATGCACAAGTAGGAAGTGAGTTTGGGTCCCTGGACAAATTTAGTATTTAATTCTGATTTTCTACCTCCTGTAGGCCAGAGCCCCTAGACTAGTATCATGGGATCAGTCTGTCCTCCTTCAGAAATGAAGTTTAGGCATCCCATTTCAGGGGACGTTCAGAAATCATTCATAACACTGAGCAGAAGGATCCTACTTTATTTGGTCCTACCAGACAATTACATCCTATCTTTGCCTCCTGGCTATCTTAGCCAGCTTCTGATGATGGATTTTATGGGTGTTTAACTTTCACTAGTGTTTTTGGGTGGCTTCTGTAGGTTAGAAGACTCCTAAAGTTAGAAGTTACAGAGAACTCTACAGCTGTGAAGATCTAGCCGACACTCCCTAGTTACCATCCAAATATATGGATAACACTACTTAACAGAAAGATCAAGGAAATAAAATATTCCTTGTGTCTCTGTACTACCACTATTCATAGCAACAGTTCTATTTTACCTCCTAAATGTGTGCAGCACCTAACACAGTAAGACAATAGTATCAGCTGGAAAAAATCCAACAACCTTTTTTTATATATATATACATATCTTTATGATGACAGGCAAATGCATTTTGAAAACATGATTTCTTCAATGGAATATGAAAAATATGGGCACTTAGAACTATATTGCAATATATTATATTAACATGCATATTGATCTTGACAATTGTAATATATGGTAAAATGGGTTCACTGTAGATATGAAAAAGTGATTTTCATATTACCTTTGTTAAATGTGATGCACACACACACTAACTTTTATTTGAATGTGAAATTACATGGATTTTCAGAATAAGATGAATGTAGTCTTTATAATCACAAATGGCCATGGGAAGCTTAGTTTTATGTTTCTTCACTTATGGAAAATCTTATTTTCATACACACATTAATCATATTAGGTATGCGATAATTCATTCTCCAGTACTAGAACAAATTTCTGGGAAACCTGTGAGCAGACAATGTGCCAAAGTGAATTTAAACCAAAGGGTAGTCCTAAGGAGAACAAAAATAAAACAAACCACAAACCCCCAATCCACACCTTATGTTCTTGAGAGGATAGCACCGCAATGAGATTTATCTCAGTGGCTATTCAGAACTGTTACTGGCTAGCAGCTGATCTAACACCAATCCTGTTTACTCTGCAGGAGACATCTGGGAGCACTGTTGTGCCCTATAGCAAATTCTGCACTGTGTTTGTTATCTCTAGGAGCTTCCAGTGGGGTATGCGGCAAAGGCATCTCCCCATGATCCTGTCACCCCATCCTTCTATAAAGCAGTTTGATGTGGTATACCACATAAGGGTGAAACTACATGACCAAACAGCACTGCTGCCCACTCCCCTCTCAAAATCACTACCCAATCCAGGCCCCAAGCCTACACATACATTTTGCTAGTCTAATTATGTTAGTTGTATGAGACCTCCTGCCACCCTCTCTAGGCAGTTTGAACTAATAAGTGAGTATAATCTATAGCATATAGAAAATAAAGGAATAAATATAAAACAGTAATTAATCTGAGTCCATGATATTGACATTGCAGCCTTATACATATGCTGGCGAGATTGCTAGTATACAATCTGGGGATACAGAAACTGTGTTTGTTTACAGATACACTCAGGCAAGTTGAATTCATCAGACAAGTTAGTCCTTCCATCGCTTTTATTTCTTACATATTCTTCAGCTTTCCCTCAGTTAAATTATTGTCTTCCTTTCAGGCTTTCTTTTGGATATAGCTAAGCAGTTTTAAAAAGGAAAGCACAATAATGTGTATATAGTAGTATGGGGAAAAATCATATCACCAAATAATTCAACCACGGTTCTCATGAGTGAAAGATAAACTAGTTAGATAATGATAAATCAATTCTAGAAAGATATGAATATACCACCTGAATCCACTTATTTCCTGCCAACACATTATGAGCTATTATATTAGCACTTTTTGCCACTGTAAGGAAGTGTAATGTAAAATGCTGTTGCAAAAGTGTGATACACACCATACAATAATTAAGATGACACATTGCATCCAAGGAAAGCTTAAAAGGAAAAGTTTAGTTGATCTGATGTTGTCCTGAAAGAGGCTAAAACAGGCTTTTTGCTCACTGGTAGTTCCTTTGTACTGGCAAATGTAGATTTTCCATCAAAATTCACTAATATGTTTGGCATTAGCTTGTGAAGTTATGAGTAAATCCCAACTCTAGGAGCAACAGCATTCACATAAATCACAATAACTCAGTCTGGAAACTTTGATAGAGAGAAGCAGAAATATGTGTCAGTCATTTACTGACTTAAAAGGGCAGAAACAGAATTAATAATGAGATAAAGCAAAAAAAGGTTTCCTGCAATGGTCCAGTACCAAATGATCAACAGTTATAAACAGAGCACAAAAATGATTCTGAATACATTCACAATATTGTTTTACTGCATTTTCTTCCAAGACCTTCCAATTAATTTCCTCTATCTAGATCTGTCTAGCACTTACTGTTATATATTAATTCCTTGCAAGTATAATCATTTAGTTAGTAATATTAACTAGAAGCCTAATCACCCCAGGTTTCTGCACTGTCAAAAGAGGTGGTCATTTCCAGACCCTGATTCAAACTGTAAATGGGATCATTGGTCTCTGGAAATAATTATTCCTTTCCATTGATTATGAGACCAAACAGGCACATTAAAATTAAGCAACAAGACTCTAGTCTTGAGCTCTCTTAGTCATGGCTTGTCAGCTTCTTCTGTGTCATTGGAGTGGTAGTAAATGGAAAACCCAAGCCAGGAAACACCCTCTAGGTGAAGCCATTTTACTGCTAATATCTGATATTGAAATATATTAATATCTGATTCTAATGAGGAATACTATTAGCCTGAGGAATTAGGGATAGAATGACACAGGGAGCAAGATAACAATAAAACACTGTGATGCGTTTTTCAGCAAATAAATAATAATAATAATATAAGGTGGCCCTGGCATATCTTGTTTTAAAGAAGTTCAGAGTACTTTATAGGTGTCAATTAATTTTTCAGATAAGCTCTATAAATTAAGCAGCTTTTACTGTTAAAACCTAGCTAAAGCTATGTGAAAAACACAGAGACTTTCCATCATTTTCATCGTTTTGCATCCGTTCAACAGTTCTCCTTCAGAGTACACATGAGTTTCCTTTTTCTTATTGATCTATTAAGTCCTCTAGGACAGCCTGGGCAGTAGTTGCTGGAGTTATTATAGCATCTGCCTGTCTGCATTGCTGTGAGATGGGGCAATATGACTCGGTAAGATGAATCCCTTCTTACCTTAACTGCCACATCACACAATCCACTAACAAAATGTTTCAAGCCTTATATTAAGAGACATTATAAAGCTCTGGAATATTGTGTTTAAAAATGCCCTTGAGGAAAGTTTTACTATAATTAAAATGATCATGGAACAAATGAGAGAAAAAAAATGTCATTCAGTAAGGAATGACCATTCCCTTCCAATCAGACTGACTAATTTATGCCATAATGACAGAATTAATAGCTGCTTATGTAGCTTTTGTCATCTTGCCTTATTCCCCATAGACTTATCATAAAGCAATGTATCAACCAACAATTTAAGACATTGGGGAAAAAACCCTAAGGAATCAATGAAGCAGACTTAAGGGGCAAGTTGGAAGACAGTTAAAAATATTATTGTTTATAATGCATACTCCACCCTTGAGAAGTGATGTAATCACTGAAGCTGTGGGTCAAATTTGTTCTCTTCTTCCCCATCTGATAAGTGTACCAAGGGCTGTGATTCTTTCCAAAAGCACAGAGGTCTCCTTCTAGGCCACAATGCAGAGATGAACTTACTCAGCTGCTGCCCTCCCAGCCTGACAGGTCTTGCGGTCCAGATGCAGAAGTAAAGTAAGCACTCAAACTTCAAGCACTGTATTAGCCACCTTTCAGGCAGCTGTCTGATGGATCGATTATTCCAGCTTAATAACCTCTGCCCCTGCACTGTCTTCCGGGGAAATCAGATATTCCAAATGCAACCCATCAAAACATAAACCTAAAGCCCTGTGGTGGATATGAAACTCCAAGTCCAGCTGTCTGCTTGATAGAGAGGACAATGTTAAGTCTTGAGTTCACAGTTCATCCAAACTCTTGTCTTCCTTACAACATTGCTTGCCTTATGCTGTCTCAGCCTCATGTATGCTAGTACTTAAAAAAATTCCCTATCCCAGTTCCATATAATTTCCCAGTGCCACATAACAGCTATGCCCATTTCATCTTGTGCGTACAAGATGGACCCTCACCTAGAAAGCAAAGATCTTGGTAGGCTCTAACCCTTCCTTCTCCCAAAGGAAATAAACTGTCATGGCATTTTTAACTGTTCCAGTCATGTACAAATTGCTTTAAATAGCTAAATAACAGTCCAGCCTGAGATGCTGAAGAGCTGTTAATGCATTTAAATTGTGGTTGTTGCTAGCCACACTGGCAAGCATGGTAGTATTTTTACCGTATCAATCATTGTACATACACTGGCAAGGTAGAAATGAGTCAGGGACTTCCCTGTTGTAACAAGCAGACCACAAAGGTACTGTAACATGTGAACTAAAACAATTCTATCTCTTGTGGAGATCAAGGCCTCCACTTACAAGCGACTCAATGTGCCTAATTGAACCAAGCTCTCATGTCCTGTGTACCCTCTGCAGAGGAAACAGGCAGTTAACTGAAGGTCAGCACTCTCATATAACTGTCTCAGTGAAAAAGAAGATAAAATCACAATCAAGCTGCTAGTTATTTAAGATAGGAAACTATGAGGACTATTGTAGGCCATGTTTAGGTCATCAGAGGAAGTATTCAAGGAGCACATCCAGTACCAGAAAAGCAAAATGTTAACCCTGTGCTTTACTGACTCAATTCACAGAAGCCTCTTTTCCTTTTCTTTAGTATGTCCATTGTAATGTAAAGCAATATTATTTGCAGAGATAGGTAAATAGAGTTCTACTCATTATAGCGGAAGGGATTATACAGATTTAGGGAACACTGTAAAACAGCAAAAAATGAGTGTATGGTAACTTGAGGCTGTTATCCACCTCCAGTAAATGCTATCGGGATGGGAAGAAAGCAGCTATGGATGCCAAGAAGGATGCCCGAAGACAGGGTAGACTCTGGAGTCTGTCCTGGTGAGCTCTTCTGAGATGGGAGAAGGATGAACCACAGAACTAGTAATATATGAATAAAACAGAAACTCAAGACCTAGAGAAGCAATTAAAATATACAAATGTGGGGAAAAAAGAGGTCTCAGCTGAATCCTACACCTAGGCTGTTGCTCTGGACAAGGGCTCTCAGCTATAGCCAAGCCCCAGCTTCTACCTCTTTACAATTACTTTGCTTCTCAGAGCTATCTTTCCACACTTTAGTTTCAGATAATGGAGGGGGAACTCTTTTCTTTTCCCAAGGACCTATGAAATGTGGCTCGAGGTTTTTTTTGTGTGTGCTGGAGAGAGAAGTTCTGGGCAGTTGTTTCAGGCAGTGCAGATGAAGTTTTAAATAGCTCCCCCATGAAAACTGAACTTTCAATTTGTTATTGTTAAGCATCCAGTAGTAGAATAATTTAGAAAAACTGCAAAAAAATGAAGCCATAAATCACCTCATAGAGTCTGTCTCAGGCACTGTCCCTCTCTGAAGTAACTCAGAATCACAGAATCACAGAATCACAGAACCATTATGGTTGGAAAGGACCTCCAGGGTCATCAAGTCCAACCTTTCTCCTAGCATCTCTCTAATCACTACACCATATCCTCAAGCACTGCATCTATTTGTTCTTTAAACACCTCCAGGGATGGTGACTCCACCACCTCCCTGGGCAGTCTATTCCAGTGCCTAACTACCCTCTCAGTGAAGAATTTCTTCCTAATATCTAATCTAAACCTCCCCTGACACAACTTGAGTCCATTTCTCCTCGTCCTATCATTACTAATTTGAGAGAAGAGACCAACACCAGCCTCGTTACAACCTCCTTTTAGATACTGATATCCACTGATACTCCGATGAAAGTTTTCAGGTAGATTCTGAACCTTCAGTCACTGCTTCCTGGGAAAATATTTTCACCATGAGAGCAATGAAATGCTGGAACAGCTTACTTGGAGAGGTTTTAGATTCTCTATCTATAGTGGTATTCTAAACATGACTGGATAAGACACTGAGCAATATTTGAACCTAACTGCAAAGTTGGCCCTGTTTTAAGCAGAATACTAGATCAGATGACCTCCAGAGGTCTCTTCTAGCCTAAAATATTCTATGAGTCTATGCGACTAAGTGAGATTGGTTATGTGAGCTGGGCACCAGGAAAACTAAAATAATAGTAATGTTTTTTTGAGTCTGGCATCACTGTATTTATAACCTGAACTTCACAGGAAATAGCTTACTTGGAGGAACATTTGCTGCATCAGTCATCAAAAACTGTGTGTTATTTTAGAAAATTCAGGAGTACACTCTGTGTTTGCCATTTCATGGGATTCTGACATTTAGTAGCAGACAAATAAAAATAAATCTGATTTTTTTTTTTTTAATTAAAACTGAGAAGGCAATAAGAGCATGTGCAATACCTCACACTGAAATATAAGAGATTTATGAGCCATAACTCGTTTTCTACAACTTTTTCCTCTAAACAATAGAAGAATATCCTTAGAAAGTCATCCAATGAGAATACAGGTCATGGTTTCAAAATAATAGTGGGCTAATTAGCACCAAAAAAAGTGTTCCTACTTGCTATTAACATGAGTCTAAACCCCATCCATGCTAGAAATAGCACAAAAAGCGTACAACAAATTTATCTCAGTGGAATTACATCAGACATAATAAGTTTACCTAGATTAAATGACTGATAAATGTCAGAATGATGCATGGCATTATTGATGTAATAAAAAGGATTCTAGCCACTATAAATAAGACATTTTGCACAAAGCCTTTCTTGACTGCTCATGCATGGTATTATCAAAGGAAGGACCTTTTTTTTGGTATGAAAAGCATACCAAAATATTTCCTTATAACTTTTATATTCCCTATGAATCTAATTTTAGTTATTTAGAATGGGTATTTTTTAAAAGGATAACAAGATCCTTTTCAGATTTGGATTGTGATGATTCACATTTGATAGAGTTATAATTAAATTACCATACACAGCTTAACTGCTGACACAGTAAATACTACTCTAAAGGGGAATGTTAAAACATTATGGCAAAGTTTCTAAGCCATCAGTGATCTCAGAGGAAGGGTGTTTCTTCCAGTTGTTAACTTAAACAAAAACAACCAAAGACTATACACTGATTCTGGAGAAGAACAAAACAGACTGAGTTGCACGAAGTGCACTGTAGGTATATTAGCCTAGAATACATTCTTTGTGAACTTGCTAACCCCTTTTTCAGTTTTGGTCTACTGTAGAGAAATACACTTGCCCCAATAAGAAGATCTGAAGTTATAATAGATCTAAGACTTTATCAAATGTGAAGCTGTTTCAGGCCTGTTGCCTCCAAACTGACTCTGTCTGTCCATTTATAGCTCTGTGCCATCAATCTATCCTTCTTCTTTGCCCCCAAGGAGCCCTAAAAAAAAAAAAAAAAAGAAAAGAAAAAAAGCAAAAAGCCAATGGTTGAACCAGAAACCAGAAGGCATAAGTTCAAATTATGTTTTGCCACAGGCTTCCTATGTGATTACAGACTAGTCAGTCTCACAGGGCTTTAGCAAGGATAAATACAGCTTCTTCACAACCTTTAATATATTCTACAGAAATGGAAACCAAATTAGCATCTGAAACCTTTTTCATAACATGTTTCATGATGTTGGAGGGACATGATCTCCCCTATATGCACAGTTAGCTCATTTCTCTCTCCATCCTTCTCTGTCTATCCTCCATACTCTGCACTAAACTCTGGACAATCACTGCAGGTTTCTGACAATCCTGTGAACAGAGTGCAAGACACTGTTTAAGAGATAGCTTCAAGTCTCCATCCTTCTCATTGCTCCTTTCAGAAAGAGGTTTTACACTGGACATTTTCTTCATTTCCAGATTTAGGCAGGACAATCTGGGCCAATGGCTCTTGCCTCAAGTAATTATGAAGGGCAGAAGATTATGTTCAGCTAGGCAGCTCATGTTTCTTTCATAAGAGTATCTTCCAGGATTTTAACTGTCCTGGAAAAGGACAGGTTTTAAAGTGATGAAAGGGAATAGCAAATTTATCACATACAGCCCAAAAACTATAGGACAACTCCCAAAGTCTATTAATCAGCACTTTGAGATTTCTGGTTTTGTGATCCAGCAGCCAGGAAGGGAGAACTGTCAAAAATAAAATTCTGGTTTTATATGAGGTTCTCGCTTCAAGCATCCATTGAGGAAGGTAATTGGTGATTGCTAGAGTGAATGTCCAGTTCAAAAAAACCCCTTTGTTCTCAAGAGACATGGTTTTTTGAAGAAAAAAATCTCTTTAAGGAATCTTTAAAGCAACACCCGCCATTGAAGCAAGTAAATAGGATATCATCCAAAAATCCACCCCTGTCCTCTGGAACCACTGAGGTCCACATGTTCATCAGCTGTATAGCAGTGTCCTCATTATGAGGACATTTTAAAAAAGCATTTAGTGGGTTTTTCCTGCATCCTACGCAGATTCCTGTGTTTGTAAAGACAGACAGAACAGAGGGTTGAAGGGCAAGGGAGTGCCAAAGACACAACCATATTAAGTGCCAAGAGAATAGCCAGAAGACAAAAAATAGGAGTGTTATATTTTCTTTTTATTTTTAATCTTAACATGGTCATTAAGATAGCAGTTGCATGAAGACTCAGGTAATACTGCAGCTGAACACGGCCTGTATGTAGACAATCTTCTTGCTGAACTAGAATATTTTCCCTAGTGACTGTTATTTCCAAAGTTGCTTCCTGCACAACTAAAAAAATAAGCTGGATTTTTCTAGAAAACAGTAAAGCAATATACGCTGAATATTTTATCCTTTGATTTCTTTAATCAGTTTTTAGCATCTCATGCATCCTTCCATTATTATGTGCCAAACAAGAGACATTTAAAGCAGAAAATGTTATTTATTTCCCTTTGATGTAGTTGAATAAATTAAGGTTTTGAAAACTGCCCTAGAGTTGTTATTAACATGGATTTTTAAATGCAGCTTATAATAAAAAAGCAATAAGTATTTCTCAATTAGAATAATCTGACTGAAGTATTTACATTGGTCACCGGCCTTTTTTCTTTGTGACTTAAAGTACTAAAGAGATGAAGTTTTAATTCCTGTTAAAAGAACAGTTCTTGTGGTAGCAGTTTCTATCAAGACAACATATAGCTCAAAATTTTAAAGACTATAATCAGTTTCAAGTCTTGGAATTTCCATTTTTTCTTTTACTACTTTGTAATGGGACCTGCTCTGAGTGGGAGGTTGGACTTGGTGGACTCAAAGGGACTCAACGCAGTGGAAAATTATTATGGGAACAATGACAGTGACCTAACAGAGATTGCGGTGCATATGTGAACAAAAATAACCAGTGCAAGAAAATTATCTATGTCTGCTTTCTTTCATTTACAGCTTAATTTAGGTGCTAGAAGTATGTACTAATAATTAAAGTTGTTATCTGTGCGGTGTGCCTTTGCAAAATGTACATTGAATTGTGCATATATATAAGCATGCAATTGCGCTCAATGTGTGTGTGTCTGTATAGAAAGATAAAAACACTATAAATTTAAGACTAAAAATTACATTGCCACCAAAGAAGGCATGTAAGTTAGAAAGTGATACATGTACAGATGTAAAAGTAAACAGATCACATTTGACAATGAGAAAATTACATCACCAGTTGACTGGAAGCCTTCATCCTTTAAACTAGAACTGGACACAGTAAGCCAACAGAATTAATATAATAATTCTTCTATGCGTACATAAACACATTCAGTAATGGTTATAAAATCTTACAAAGAGCTCATGATGAATTGTTTTGGTTTTTAAAAAAATGTCAAACCATCATTTCAGTCAGAAGAAAACTTTCAAGTCCTCAGCTAACTTATACAGGCTCCTCCTGCCCCCCAAAGCCGACTTGTGTCTTGGTGCAAAGTCATAACCCCTGAAGTTCCCTATTCAGTACAGCTAGATTTTGTCCAGACTAGATGCTCTTGCCTAGGAAGCTTATTCCCTCCATTTCTTTGTCTTCTTTCAAGACAATAGCAGATTTGCAAACTAGAAGTGGCATCTGCTGAGTAAGGATGTTTTTTCCAACTGATAAAACAGCTCAGATGATTTGTCAGCAAATTCAGAACATTAGAGGAAAAGATGCAGCACTGAATGATGGAAAATAAATATCTTTGTGCATCAGATGAAAGAGACAGCTATTGTCCTGACCACAAGTTTTGATAAAGTATTTCTACCTCAGTTTAACTGCTGCTTATTACTAGTAGCAAGTAATACTCTACCAGCCTACTCAATGAATACTCAGAAGCAGCGTGCACTTATGTTTGCATATAGCTAGTTAAGGAGAACCACATGGCACATCTGCTCTGCTTGATATCAAATCACAGAAAGCTTGATAAGTGTAATGAGTAACAAGAAAAAAGAATTAAGAGTTCTTCAAATTGTTCTAGACACATATTCCAAACATTGAAATACATTACCATGCAGTGTGAAAAAAAGAGACTTGTACACTTTACATCTGAATGAAAGAGCTTTATAGACTTTTTATTCTTTTAATGGAGGTTTGTATGTTTATGTGAAGAGATGAAAGATGAGGGAAGCTGTAGAAGAGGAGCAGAATGCCAAATACACCACCAGATTAAGGACTGGGAGCATAGCCATAAGAAAAACCAGGAGACAGATATGGATATGCTTTTCTCTGGTTCTGTTAAAGGGACTTGAAGCTGTGAGTAAATAAACTGTGTGCCTTGAATTCTTGATATAAGGGAAATGGAATTTTCTGTCTTTTGCAAATAAACTGGAAAGCGTCTATTACCAGTTTCTCATCCTTGCTCTAACTGGCCCTGTCCCACATTTTGAATAATCTGTTCGGTCAGCAGCAGTTCACAACAAAAAGTTAAAACATAAAAGCATAATGCTGTGTCCCCTCAGAAGTGTTGGAACATTGTTAAGGTAGGTTTCTAATGTATTTCTAGCAGGCCACATGTGATTTTGGTCATTTTTTTAAGTACTACTTTTTGTATTCATCAAATTATACCCCAAAATATGAATAGTATATCTGACAACTGGTCAAGACAGAAGAACTTCTATGATGTTTTAAGGAATTACTACAATGATTTCAATCAGCCACTGTTATTAACTAGGGTACTGAGAGTTTTTCCACTTCAAATAGTGAATATAAAAAGATACAAATGTTCACAGAAGCTTAGAATGAATAGAAGATATTTGCTGCAACTATTAAACTATTTTTCTTTTTTTTTTTCTCCACTAAAACAGCATGGTACTAAGTCATCTTAATAGTCTTGTGAGTAATCCTTTTCATTCCACCTGCTACAAGTTCCTGCTAAGTGACCATGTCACCAACATCAGACTCAAGGTCAGCCATGCAAAGGGAGAAAAAGTGGGTGGTAGTGTTCACATCAGAGCCAGCTGCATATGATTTTATCTTGGCAGAATTTGCTTTTACCAGTGTAACTCCTGCCATGTGAAATACAAGTTCAGCTTAAGTAGCTAATGAGGACACTGCTCTTCTAANNNNAGGACACTGCTCTTCTAAAGTGCGTTGAAATACATGAAATGGGAACCACTGTGAAAGCTGATGCTGCTAGAAAAAAAGAACACATAGAAGAACTTTCAGCAGACAAGTTCAACTCTTGAAGAAATAGATAGATCAAGAACATTTTGAGGTAACTGTTTCGTAAAGGAGCCTTCACCACAGCAGTAGCCCTGAGAAGACTTACTGCCAAAGGGACACAGCATTATTTGTCAAGTACACATTTCCTATAACTTTTTGGACCTATGAAGGACATTTCTGGGTTTGGTGGGCAATATCCTGTACATCTTCTCAAGATATAAGGATGCCAAAAGACCTTACTGGAATACCTTCGTCAAATTAAAACTAAAAAAAAACCCCAAACTAAACAACCAAACCCAAACAAAATAAAAATACCACAAACTGTTGCTTGTTCAGAAAGCACTATTTATTTTAAACAAAATATTAAAATAATTACTAATTTTTTAAATTCCAAAACCTGCAACTGAGATTTGAAACAACACAAATGCAGTGGATTTTAAAATTTTTTTAAGTTTCAGGATTTTGTCTTTTTGGGTTTTCTTTGTTTGGTTTTTTTTTTTTTTAAGCATTCACCCTATGGACAGAAAGGTATTAAGAACTATTTAATCCTTTTATCCATTTCCCAACCTTTTCTATTTATGAAGTTTCACATTTTCTCCCATGTGGGAGAACAGGTGGGAAAATGTACATACTGCACTCTGTTCCTTAACTTTCAAAATTTTGATGAAAACAAAACTTTGTCTTTTCGAGGCTAGGCCGTGTCTTTTATTAATTTTCTCCAAACCATTCTTGACAAAAAGAACTTTAGATAATTTATGAATGTTGGATTTACACTACTGGTTTTAATAAGAAACAAATGAGAAAAGATATCTCTGCAAGAGTCCACATTGAACATTTATTTATATTAAATTTTGAGATTGGATTTGGGACAGTGGTAAAATGAAGTCATATGTGAATTATATTGCTATGTATATATATGGATTTATAGAAACGGAAATCCATATTTGAGTCATTTAGAGAAAATGCATGGCAAACAGCAGAGCTCTTCTGTGTTTCGTTTATACAGAAATATAAAAAGTGAGATAACACCAGTGAAGATTCTTTTACTGAAGGAGTGTTAAGCTGCTAATCACTAAATAGTCACTGGACTCACTTCTGAGTTGCTCTTAATGACTTCTGAGTATAGCAACATCAAACAAGTGGTTGTCCCACCAGCAGCTGGTTATGATAAATGTTTTTATACACGTGCAAATTTATTTCAACCTGTATTGAAAATATGTTATTTTAAGCCAGAATTGCCAGATGACTTGATTTGTTTCTTGAAATTCTGAGGGAAAAACATCTTAATTTCATATGGAAAAATCTAATCATTGACATTGCTGAGATTTGGTTGGTTGGTTGGGTTTTTTTTAATTAATTCACCTTTCAGCAAAACGTTTCAAGGCAGGGTGGAGATTTGGGGTTTGTTAAACAGTAAAGTATATTCTTAACTGATCTGACCTTATGAAAAGATGCAGACAGCAATAAAAATATATAGATACCTTAGGTAACTTCCCTAATACATTGTGTGTCCACTGACTTTCCTAAATTATAAACAGAGATTTGAACTAACTTTCCATAGGATTATCAGGTAATCAGAAATAAGAGGTATCATTCCCAACTGCAGAACCATAAAGCTCTTCCCATTTAGTGCTATATCCACTGCTGGTTTGCTTAGCTGCTGTATCCAATTTTGCCTAATTTGCAGCAGGATTCTTGTTGCAAGGGGTGGGGCTGCCCATCACCCTTCAAGGAGAATTCCAGACCAGAGTAATGAGATTTTGTATTAGCTGATTGCGCAGAATACCTTTCTCCATGAAATGAATATTAAAATTAGCTACAACTTGGGAGATAGCAGCAGGACTCCACAAGAAGGAAACCTTATGTACAGGACAAAATATGTGCAAAAGAAGGTTTTCAGTGTAGTTGGGAGGATTTTATTTCTAACAGGCTTTCACCCATGTCAAGTATCCAGTAGAAAGAATGTTCTAGAATAGACTCTCTTAATGTGATTTAAAACACCTTCTCAATCAGGAGGAATAGACAGAGAAAATTCTTAGTAATTCTTTTGTTTCAGCAGTTTATTCTTTTGTGCCAGAGAAAATAATTTTAATTCAGTTAAAGATATCTACCTAAAATGTCTGTGGCTCTTCTGCCAAGAAGGCAAAAAGAAATGGGAAATTCAGCAGGAGAAAGATTCCCAGGAGTCAAGAGGATGTCCAAGCCACAAATACATTCCAGTAGAACACTAATGAGTGAACATGTCTCATGTCTTACCGCCTGCTATAATCACTCATTTGATTTAAACAACATTTGGTTCCAATGTGTGTTTAATTTCCAGAAGGCGGGTAAAAATCTAGCCGAAAACCATATTCAGTGTTGTCTTTGCTGTTTTGATTAATTTCTAGGCAGGATGACTGTGGTTTGGGTTGCTTTGAGCACTGGCATGAAGAGTTTCCACAGTTTGGCTCGCACTTCACTATGACCAAGTTCTGTGGCAGCTAGATTCTTTGTTAAAACCTGGTTGAAACTCAAAATTTTATTTCCACAGGAAATGCTGACATTTGCGGAGGGGGAAAAAGGGCAAGCTCCAATTGAAATTGAAAACGAATCATTTTCTGAACTCTGTGTAGAGAGAGAGTCCAGGGGGCAAAAATTGCTTCAGGAAGAATGAAATACTGGAGATGATTGATTCTGAGCAACAACCTGGGTGGCCACTGGAAATTAGGGACCATGAGATCATGTAATTTCAGAAAGTCAAAGATAGTTTGAAACGTTCAAAGTGTTGAGAAGAAAGCCCAGAAACCCTTGACACCCATAGGGCCCTGTAGTATTTTCAACTACATGGTAGGAGGACTGGGAGAGTTAAAACTGAGTCTCAGACCTTTTAAAAAGATTCATATTTAGTAGTCTAGGGGCTGCCCAAAGTTTCCTCACTCATAGCACAGGATGGCCTTGAACTGCAGATCCTGGACTTTGAGATTGCTAAATATTCTGCTAGACCCAAACAAGAACGCAACTTGCTTTGGTCACCATGGAAGTTCAGTGCAGGGAGATACTCTGTTGCAAACAAAATATTTGTAAAGACCTTATTTTCAACTCTGAAGTATCAGCCAAACCAGGCTCGCTCCATTGTTGATGTAAATTGACTGCTTTCAAGCATGTTAAGGACCCATTCAGTAGGATTTGCATTACTCTGCATGAGATGTCATTGGAAACTCTTTTGTATTGTAGGAATGAGTCCAGGGAACATGCAATACAAATGTACAGTCTTGCCCATGGCTATAGAAACAATGAAGTTCTCAAAAATAAAGTTTATCTAGAAATCAAGTTCCTTCAGTCACAGAAAAACACCACTCCCTTCACCCTACCAGAAGCATTCCCCCCACCCCGCCATTTTTAATAATTTAATTGAAAAATGTTATTAAATTCCAAATTGGTTGCTGATCTCTTTTCCAGAGAAGTGATCAAGAAAGACTCTGCAGTAAGAAAAAAAGAGAGTAGAGTCAAGGACAAACTCTGATTCCTTGACTCCTTTCAGTGAAACAACTTAGTTAACTAGTCTAAAACTGAATTTGTTTACTTGCCAGCCTGTTAACAGCAGTTGAAATACATAAAAGTCAGACAGAATAAGTTCTAATCCCTAGGTAGCACACAGTGGATAGCAATTACTTTGATTTTAAGACAGGTCAATATGGAAGTGGATCGACTGAAGAGGAAAAGGTCAATTCTTGACAAGTAGCAATTCCACTAGCTCTGTGCCTACAGCAGCAAATTGTCTCCACTCCCATTCAGTTTTCTTTGGTATGTATTCCTCTTTCAGCTATGAAATAGTTCCTTGTTCAGAAAATTATGGCTTGGCTTAGCCTTCAAAGCTACTGTTTTTCACATTTGGTGGTGACACAGTGAGGACCAATGAACTTCCTCACCATGGATTAACTTGCTATATTTTCACAGCGACTGACATTTGGGGATACTATGCTAGTCCTTTTAGTAAAGCTGTTCTTAGCCTTGGTACCAAAGCAGCCACATGCTGTGAACGTGCACCTCTATCTCCAGCTGTGTCTTCTCTTTCAAAGAATAAACAAGGCAATTACTCAGTTATTCTGTTCATATAACAAAAACTGTCTTCCTGTTGAGAACAATGGTCCGTGTACTTCTCATCATTTTATAGTCTTTTGCTGGGCCTACGCCACTGAGAGGCTGTTACACCACTGCAAAACTAGTCCTATACATAGAAGCAGTCCTGGAAAATCCTGGAAATAATACTAAGCAGATTCTTCTTTGTAAAAAAATCCATGTAATTATTTTTAGGATTCTGATTTTATCATATTTCATCTTGTCGTTTGAACTGCAGAGACATGGAAAAATAGTTACATGTCTTGACTTTTTTTCCCTAGGATAAATTCAGCAAAGTAGATCAATGTTTCGTATTTTGAAGCCACATTCAGTCTTGAAACACCCATTGCTGCATCCAATCCACCTCTAAATACAATAGTGATATGTCCCTGATTATCTCCTCATGAAACAGAAAAGTTCTTAATTCTACACATACTACATATTTTAAAGTATATAGCTTCAGTACTTTCAAGAAAAGAAATAGAAACTGCAATGTTATTTAGCTGCAATACTTCTGAAATTTTGAAATGTTGAATTTTGTGAGGAACAGTCTCTAAACAACTGAAAAATATATGTGTGTCTATAGACATGTATGCATACACACACGTATGCGTATGCACATATATATGTACAGGTTTTATATTGCGTTCCAACATGGAATGAGAAGAGTCTCCACTATTTGGCTTAAAAATTCTTCTAACACATGGGTCTTATTAAACTGTACCTCAATCTAACTGTGGCTGAGCAAACAAAAGTGGTTCCACATGGCTGATAAAAAGCCTGATCAAGAATAGGAAAGAAAAATGTTTCTACTTGCCTTGCTGCCTCCGGAAATCAGCAGATCGAAGACTGAATTATTTTGCCTCCACTGCAGTGTATGTAATCACTGAAGTCTGACCATATCTCCGTTCAAATGAGAGGGAAAATGTCAGATGTACTCAGCCAAACAAAGCCCAGTGATTCCACATTGAAACTTAATGAGAGCAATAGCTACACATGCAGGTCTGAAGGCTTTCCTCCCATTGCATCTTTCTTCCCATAACACTGTAAAAGCAAATAATTTGGAAGATAAATTGAGAATTATGCTGACGTATCTTTGTTCAGAGGAGTGAGCTTCAAATACTACAACATTTACTTATTATGTTATGCTAATTATAATAAATACATATAATAAATATTTTATATAATCCTTCTTAAACTTACATAGTACTTCTTATAAGAAAGAAAACTTGTAAAATAATTTACAAGTTCTGCTGGAGCATAAAGGGACACCTGTTTGCCAGTAGAAAGAGCACTGTACAACAGTCTAAAACAGCACTCATCTCTTCACTGGATGCAGTTATGGTTGCACATTCAATATATCTCCTCTACTTCCTGACAAAGTACTGCAGCACTGCAGCTTACTGTGCCATGTATGAGAGAAAATAGCTGATGCCTAATCAGCTTCTGATTTTATACAACTGCTAATATGTGATCAAATATTTCTAAACTTAGATTGTTATAAATAGGGAGTCACAAGGAGAGTCTAATAGAGTTATGTAGTATAAGTAAGCTTGTAAGAGATAGAGCAAGCAGTCTCATTAAATAAGCCCTATGAAATAATGCAAGAAAGGTGGAAGATAGCAACGTAATTACTCATCTCAAATAGTACTTTGCTTCCTGGAAAATACTACTGATGTCAATGGAGATATTTCCAAAATTAGACACATCTTACTAAGATTAAAGTTACTGGTTTATACTGATTCAAACATAATAGAACCATGATTAACAATCAGGGAAGCCTTTCAAATCAAGCAACTGGTTTTGTTTTTTTCTCTTTTAACTACTGAAAAAGAGATAGAGGTGAAAGAAGCAAACAACAGGGTGGGCAAATTGGATAGGTTGTGCAATAGAGCTCTATAAATTATGCTTTGTCTTCTCGCATCTCCAGCTTTTCTTACACTTCTGCTCCTTAGCTCCTCTTTCCCCTCTTCATCACCAGTTCATCTCTATCCTCCTGTCTACCTGGCATTGCTTCTTTCCTCCTCCTCAGGACTTTCTCTTTCCTGATAATTATTATGCTTATCTTTGATCTAGCATTTACCTCATCAAGATTCAGAAAAGTCTACAGATAGATAGTAAGAAGCAGATAATGAGGTGGAAAACAGTACGGAGACAGATTAGTGGGGTTTTGGCTGTTTGATTGGCTGGTTGGTCAGCTGGTTGGTTGGTTGGTTGGTTTTACTGTTGCTTTATCTGCTTCTGTATTGTTCTTTCATAGAAGCCAGAGTCAGGATGAAAAGAGCCAAGTGGGCTATGAATGGATCCTTCTAAAGCATCTCAGATATTTGCCCATGGAGAAAGCAGAGATGCTGAAGAGAGGAACTTTACACAAGATATAGCTCTTTCCTGGAAGTCTGAAATCCTGTTCAACTAAAACTCCTTACTTTACTGGTGTGCAAAGTACTAGCTTCCTCAGTGCAATTTAATCAGATATAAAACAATAAATGGAATAATCTGTCCCTATATGCCATTCTATAGGAAGAGTGCATTTTATACTCAGGATGCTGTATAGGACTAACTAAATGAAAGAGAAAACCTCTCATGAATGTCTTGCTCACAAAACATGTGTTGATACTTGTGGGATCAAAATTGATTGTTTTACATCAATGAGCAATGCATTTCAATTAAAGTATGTTTCATATTAATAAGTATATATGATATGTGTTATTTCCTTACATTAATCTTGCAGTTTTGTCTTTTAACTAAATTTCAAGCTTAAAAACTTACAGCTATAGTGATTGTAATTTATCAAGCCTGATAAAGACAGAAAGCTTAAAAAACCCACTATATTTCTATGTGAGGTTATGAGCTATATAACGAAGCAGATCTCTTGAGGCAGAAATAAATACCTCTGAAGAAAAGTATAAATTAAAATTTGGTTTTGGGCATGGCCAGTTCCTGCCATACCAGCAAATATTAGTCTGATCTTCTGCCACAGCATGAGGAATTTTCTCTGCTGGTTGTGCTGAAGAAAATGGGCAGAACATCATGTTTTTGTTCCATATTCAGGCTTCAAGGCAGGAGGATACTGGGTTTCCTCCAAAAGAACTCCATCATCTAGCATCATTATCATCAGTGTTAACATATACTATTTTGAGGAAAAAAAAGAGAGAGAACATGAGCATACCCTAGTCTTCTCTCTTTGAATGAGAATGGGATCGACGAAATCCAGACACAGCACAGAATAACATGACTCAGATTCCTTACCACTAGGTCCTTGAAGTTCATTCATCCACAGGGTCCTTCTTACACTCAACCGTAACGGTTAGACAGTTCAATTTTTATTTCAGCAGTCAGAAAGAACAGGAGTCACTAAAGTCTAAAATATTCCATGATCTTTTGTTTGGCAAGTCCTTTTTGATCACTGTGAAAACATTCTAGCAATACAATCATACTGTAAACTGTAGGAACCATTAATGCACCCAGGGACAACATGAAGTTTTGAAAATAAGGAGAGGATTAAAACTTATAATGTCTTTTTAGAAGATGAAAAATACTCTAAGTAGGCAATGTACAAAATATCATATAACATACACGACAAATGCTCTGCAGCCCATTTTCACCACAGAAATAAAAAGAATGCCAACATCAGTGATGAAAAACACTTACAGAACAGTAAGTTGCCTGGAAACAGATAAACATATTTAAACTTTCATACTTTCTTGATGAACGTGCAGAGAGTAATGGGAGAAAATAAACATAAGTCTTATATATATATTTATGTATTGCATTTACGTAACAAGGGTTTGGCAGTGGGAGGGGGCTACAGGGGTGGCTTTTGTGAGAAAAGACCAGGAGCTGCCCCCATGACGGACCGAGCCAGTTCCAGATAGCTCCAAAATTGACACATCACTGGGCAAAGCTGAGCTCATCAGTGATGCTGGTAGCATCTCTGTGACAAATATACTGAAAAAGGATAAAAATGCTGTGAGACAGGGGAGTGAGAAAAAAATTGAAAGAAGCAACCCTGACAACACCAAGGCTAGTGAAGAAGGAGGGAGAGGTAGTGCTCCAGGTTCTGGAGCAGAGATTCCCCTGCAGTCCATGGTGAAGACCATGGTGGTGCAAGTTGTGCCCCTGCAGTCCCTGGGAGACCACAGTAGTGGATATGTCCTGAAGAAAGCTGCAGCTTACAGAGATTCCACACTGGAGAATGATCCTGGGAGGAGCTGCAGCTCATGGAGTGGAGCAGATCTTCCAGCAGGACCTGTGACCCTGCAGGGCACCTACACTGGAACAGTTTGTTTCTGAACGACTGTACCCCATGGGGAGAACCCACACTGGAGCAGTTATTGGAGAACTGCAACCCATGGGAAGGACTCATATCTGAGAGTTCATGAAGGACTGTTTCCCGTGGGAGAGACCCTGCACTGGAAAAGGTGACCAGCATGAGAGGGAAGGACTGACAGAGATGAATTGTTATGAACTGATCACAATCTGCCATCCCCATCTCTCTGCAGCACTGTGGTCAGGGAAGAAAGAGGTAGAAGAGCCCAGAACAATGGAATGAAGATGAGCCTGAAGAGAAAGAGGGATATAGGAAAAGGTGATTTTAGGTTTGGTTTGGTTTTTTTTGTTGTTAATTGCCATGCTAGTCTATTTCTAATTGGAAATAAATTATGTTAATCTTCCCCAAGTCAAGCCTGTTTTCCCACAATTGTAATTGGTGAATAATTGTCCTGCCCTTATCTCAATTATGAACTTTTTTCATCTTATTTTCTCCCCCTGTCCTGATGAAGAGGGGGAGTGGGAGAGCAACCAGCCAAGGTTAGCCCATCACAGTTCATTTCTGGAGACATAAAGAGCAGTTAGAATGACAGAATGAAAAAAAATTGTTGGCTATATTTACAGCAGAAATATTTTCCACTCTCCGTATGATTTCAAATTTTGTTTATAATGATAATATTTTAAAAATTAACAAATGTGTTAATCTGTCTTTCATAAAGGAGGTTATATAAATCAGCTTGATCCTTTAAGCATTCATTGAATTCTCAAAGCTTCAACGAAGCCCAGAGAAAGAGAACTAAAAGGGACATCAGCAGTTTACCTAGTCCACTGACAAGATCATCTGCTCCTATATGATTCCTCAGAAATGCTTTATTATTGAGGCAGATGTGCCAGCCACCTGGGTACTCTCGTCCGTATATTCAGAGTGAGGAGAAAGTGCAGGAAAAGACACAAAGAGCCCAGGAATGGAAGTGAAAAGGGTAGCAGATGTTCGTGTGGGTGGGGAACACAAAAAAGTCATGTACAGGGAAGACAGAGAAGAAGATGGGAAGCACATACCTTTACAGAGAATACATTTGCAAAAGCAATGCTTTAGTGTTAACAGTTTAGGATCTTGTATTGGCTCTGTTTATAGGTTACTGATGCTTCTTTGCAGTCACAACAATGCCAAAGCCAGGGTGGAACTGAAAGGGTAATGGACAGAACAATTTCAGCAGATTACAGAAATTAATATCATGCTAATTTTTTTTTTGAGTCTTCACTCAGATGAGTATTTCAAAGGAAAATACAAACACAAGACCTTGTGTTTATAGTCCAGTTCAATTTTTGCTGATGCTCATGGACAATTTCTATAGACTTCAAACAAGAATCATATCAGATCCTTCAGGACAATGTGTGCTTTAGGGTCATCTGGGTTTGAAAGCCAGAATGAACACTCAAAACTCAAAAACACTTATCTGTGCTAACAGTGCAGCTGTTCTTTCTTCCTCCTGTAAATCTGCATGTGCACCCTACTCCTTTTATACAGCTTTTGAGCACCTTCTGTTTTTTCTATGGGATCTATATATGTAGAAAGAGTACAACACTAAAGTGAATTTCATTATGCAGATGTGAAAGTGAGAAAATTGCTCTTAGTAATTTTCTAATGATATATTTAAGTTCTGAGAAATTTAGTTTCATTCATAATTCAAGAGTACAAATATGTCAGACCACTTGATGGTAAATCAACTATGCACATCTAATAACAGTTCTGCACTTCAACAGAACCTGCTGCAGGATTGAGGGATACAAGATTAGGACCTATTTATAGACCCTGTTTTGGCTGGCAGGTTATAGACCTAAAGGCCATGTGATCAGATGCTGTGTTACTGCAACATAAATGTAAGGGGATTGGATAACTGCACATGCCCCTCCATGGAGCTGCATAAAAGATCATGCAGGTGATGGTCAGGCAAGTCTGAGAAAGTGCACTGCTCCTGGCATTCAGTTGAGCCAGGGATGAAAAAACACTGGCAGATATTTGAGAAGAACTCCAAACCTGAGCTAACAATGCTGTAATGTCAGCAGGCATAAAGTTGACAATGAAGAAACTGTGTAATTTCTCTCCTTCCCCAACTGGCAACCTGGTCTGGTGGAAGGTGTCCATGCCCATGGCAGGGGAGTTGGAACTAGGTGATCTTTAAGGTCCCTTCCAACCCAAACCAATCTATGATTCTATGATTTCTTCACAAGATTTATTATATACTTATCCAAGGCTGTAAATTTTCAGGAATAGCTTAACATTACAAGGAGGGAAGGGAAGACAGTCTTAACATACAGAAGTATCTTAACCTGCAGCATTTACTGATCCATCAATTTGGTAGGGTACTTCTGAAATCAAAGGTCAATTTATGATAATGGAGGTCAGTAAATTGTTAGGAGCATACTTGGGTCAGGGTAACAAACGGACTTTGCAAACCAAACTGATTGGAAAATAAACAGATTTTGAAAACTCTTAGAAGATTTTAGCATTTCAATGGTCCTGAAAGCTAACAGGTATTTCCCTCTGGGGTTTCAGTTTGTCCCCAGGAAATTTGGCATGGATCAACAATTCAAGGATTAGTGCATATATTTCCTCTTCTCAGTGCAGGAGCCATTTTTACAGCTGCTGCTTCGGGAAACATTCAATAATCTTTCACTTTGAAAAGTCATAAGCACTCATGGAAGCCAAGAAGTCCTTTTTGGACATGCATTGCCTCTTTGCTTTGGCCTCTGCGCATTTGATATGCACATGCAAGGCACAGAAAAAGCTTTGTAGTGAGTTTGTTGCATTCTAAGAGTGAGAAATCACAGAAATAATTGGCTGCAGTTTTAATGCCTCTTAATTCCCAAGGCAGAGCACTAACAGGACAGATGCATTCAAAAGAATGAAAGCGGATGAATCTGGAACTGAAACAGGGTCTAACATATGGGAACAGATAAACCTGTCTATAGAAAAGAAGGACTCATGGAATTTTGCCCAGTAGTCAGCTGAAACTGGCTCTGTTCACAGTCTTGAAATGTATATACTGTCTCCTTTCCAAGCCTTTTTTTCTGTTTGATTGCTTCTACTTCCAGTCCAGAAGACCAATCAAATTCCTAGAGACTCTTCTATTGGTGTTTTTTTTGCCCACCTAGTAACAGGATGATCTGGAAAGCTTATGAGAACTGTACTTTCACTTGGCAGACAATCATAGCCTGAATAAAGCTCAGTCTAAAGCCCTGAAGTCAGTAGAAAAGCTCCCTGTTCCTGAAGCCCAGGCCTGAAATTCATTTAGAAGTCCCATGCCTGTACACGGCTCCAATGGTAAACTTGATCAAGGAAACATAATGTAACTTCAGTCAGGCTCCAGCTAAGATGAAGCATGCTGTAGGGCTCAGAAATAAATGAAAAGCCTAATTTCTGAGTGTTTTTCTAAGCGAAACAAAGCCGCTGAACTTTCTGGGGGTTTACTTGGCACTTCTAGTGCTACTGGGAATTTGGATGGTGCCTATCCGAGGATAATTGACTCCCTCTGTACCCTATTGTGATCCTCAGAAAATGCAGCATTTTTCTCAATCTTTCCAGGCATACTCAGAGAATGAAACGGAATGGGATGCTTCTACAAGATCTAGATTAATTTCCATGAAAATAAATCCCCACCCCTGGACAACCTCAACAGGTGATGACCCAGTTACATTAATTATTCATTATAGGATTTTATTCTCCTCATTTACACAAGGTACTCTCCTTTTGATTTGTTTGAGTGGTTTAGCCACAGCAGGAAAGAGGAGATTTAAATCTCTGGTTTCTGCCATGCATTTTTTAAGAAAGAAATTAACTGTACTGTACAAAGCCAAAAGAACTCCGAGCTACAGATGTTGACTAGACTGAAAATAAAAGCAGAAGTGGCATCATAACAGGGAATTGTTACAAACACAAGTCACTCTTTATTTTTAAACTTCATACTTTATTAAGGCAGGCCATAACTCCAGTTGTTGATGAAGTGGAAATCTTCACTTGATTTAGTTTTGCTAGTTCAGTAAGTTTGCCACCATTGCTACTCTTTTGAAAAAAAAGGTCTGACAATCTCAAAGTATTTTTCCAAATACTATTCTAATCAATACATTTGTTTATTTTAAGTTTGAACACTGTGCTGATCCTGAAGTGAATTAACTTCTTTAATCAGTATCAAGCAGCTAACGAAAAATCTTATTTTAAGAGCCTTAAGCTAATGTTTTTTCCACCATGACCTGAATAAGCCAATCCATAGCAGCTAGTCTGACCACCTTCTCTCTGTCCAGATCATAATGCTTGGGTCCTCTGGGAGTAGAGGATTGGAGGGGCAATTGTCTTACCGGTAACTTATGCTAATTAAATTATGCTAATAAAATTCTGCAAAGAATTCTTACTAATAGTTCTACCATTGCCTTTGAGGTACAAAGGTTCTAAATATTTTTCATTTTACAGAATTCCAAACAGCACTTCACCACAAACACACACATTTATTATTAGATTGCAAGAATGCCCAAAGCATGCTTGGCTTTTCTGGTTTTCCTTTTAATGCAAAAGAAAACAAAGTGAAGTGAAAACAATAAAATTAAAACTCCAGTAACTGCACAAGATAAGGACTTTCTGGTGTCCCTATGGGCATCCAGACCAAACACTATTATTATGGCATTGCAGCAGATTGAGTGCTAGCTAATTGCCTCTTTTCTAACTGATTTTTAATTTTTTTTTAATCTTGGAGCATGGGGGAGGTGGGAAGAAGCTGACTTAAAATTCATAACATCCTTGTGATAAAAGAACCCCCAAAAGGCAACAGCTGCTGAGAGAAGTGAAAACATTGCGTCTTCAGAAGCCATTCAAGCGGAGTATGTTTTTCTTTCATGAGCTTGTCACCTAGACTAACAATGAGTCTAAAGACATTACATGCAGTTGTTGACGAATGCCAAGAACACACTAGAAGCGCAGGAATGTATATGTACAGAGTATTACAAATCCCTGCTATTGCAACCCTCAGTCCTAAGAACATTGTAAAAGTTCATGTGTGCTATACTCTATGATAAACATTATGAAGCTTATTTAGTCTAGAAGAGGGAAAAAAAAATACAATCAGGACATCAACATTCGAAAATGAGGGATCCTACAAACAGCATGTGCATTTGTATCTAAAAGGTAAGGCACAGAACACCGGACCTGAGACTCCTCCTAACTGCAGTGATACTGGGTGAGAAGCAGGGCATCAGCTTTAAGGTAAAGACAGGTAAATGAGTGAATGAAAGGCAGAAGTGAGCCAAGCCCTTATGAGGAGGCAAGAAAGCTCAGTAGCAGCTGGCTAAAGGCAATGGCTGGCAGGAATAGCAAAGTCTGGCTGCCTGCTCCCCAGGACCCAGCCCCAAGGAATTCACTCTGCCAGACAGGGTCATTCAAGGAATGCTGAAGCCCAGTTTTTCTATCCATAATACACCAGATAAATTCTAGTTGAGAAATACTGAAGCACAGAATTACATTTTAGGTTTTAGTTACACTTTCTTAACCGGTCTTAAGTCTCATCAAAGCTAAGCATCTTTTTTCCCCCTTCATCTTTTCTAGAAGTTTTTCTGGACTAATTTATTTACTGCACTGTCTCAACCTATGTATATCTCCAGTAAGTAAATCACAGAGGACAGGCATCACAGAGCATTTATGTGCCAAAATATGGTTTAGGGGCAAATCAGACAGTGCAGGTGCTAGTGTTGCCAGTTACCAGATTTGGGTGGTAAGCTCACAGAAGCATGGTACTTTTAGCAAACAAGCAGAAGGATGTGTCAGGGCTCTGGGGAAACACGCGAAATACTAATCTGCTAAAAGGTGAGTCTCAGATGTAGGTTTATCATCATTTAACAGTGTCATGTCTAAAAGATGGACTATTTATTCTATTTAAAAGAGATGCTCTCAATGCCTATCAAAGATCCCAGCATGTCCACAACCAGAGCTTTCATCCTCTTTGCTCCTATACCACTGTCATCTTCACTGATGTTCTAGCGAAGAGGGACATAGCTTATTTCTCCTCTATGCTAAGCCTCAGTTCAACAAAGCTCTGCTGCACAGGTTTTGGAGTATGCATGTTATGCTGCAAAAAGCATGTTACTGAGCCCTTTGCCAGGAAGAGGCATAAGCCACCCAGCATTGTGAAGTCAGTGCAGGTATCAGGCACAGGATACTAGGAGCCCACACTGGTCTCTGTGGCTCTGATTGTCACGCACCTGCATCACCTGTTCTCCAGCCTGCACAGAGTCAGAACAGAGGCATGAATGACAGAAAGAGAACTGGTTTTCTGCTGAGAGGTGAGAGTGGGAGGACAGAGGGATGGTTGCATTAGTGTGTCAGGATATCAGATGACAGAATTTCTGTAAGGGCTGAAAAAGTTATATTAAAAAAATTGATTGGAAGGGATTTCTGGAGGTCATCCAGTCCAACCTCCTGCTCAAAGAATAACTACCTTCAAAGTTAGACCAGGTTGTTTAATACACTAACATCAGAGAGGGAGAGACTGCCCAGCCTTTATACCACAAAAAAATAGAAATAGTAGATAATAGTAACACATGTTCAGTTAAATCCGTAATTGAATCTTAGGTTATTTTTTCCTTTTTCATTTCAAAACTGGTTTGCAAAGTAAGAGAGGTTCTCCCCGTGACACACAACTTATCATCTATAGCTTCATCCTTTGTTTCTGCAACCTTTCTTTTGGGAGTGCAGGTAACGAGTGAAGCAAGGAGAAGATTGGGAACCAGAGACCTGAGCTCAGACCTGGGTTTATCACTGTTCACTGAATGGTCCTAGCAGTCTACTGCAACTAGAAACAAGCCCTAGCCAGAAAACAACCCCCCAATTTGGAAACTATCACAGTTTGAAGTTCTCCCACTTCCCCCCTTCCAAGCTCTGTATTTTAAATAATCTCTACCTATAATACAGTGATGTGCTAGCTTATCCTTCACATACATCACAGTAAGGCATGCAGTGTGACAGGGGAATGAAGAGGTCTGGCAATGTACTAAGAAGAAACAGTTTTATTAACAGAAATTATATCCCCTTCCTTGATTTTACCATGGCTAAAAATTTTTTAGTGACAATTTGCTTCTGCCTTCTCAAATACCAGGACAAAGTATTGGTAACCAAAACTTGCATAATATAGTTTATTACTCAACATGACTAATGAACATTCAACAATATTGCCAATGAAAATCATAAAGGATTGGCTTCAAACTTTATGCCTTCAGCAAAGGTGGGGCATGAACAACACTACCCTGGGAGTGACTCTGTGACTCAGACGCACGTTTTTTTCCTCAATTCCTCCTTGTTTCTGGCACACAGTAGTTCACTCCTGAGATACTCCAGTTGTAAAATATGACCCACCCTGAAATGGCTCATCTACTGTTTATATAACCTTTTGCTTTGCCTGCGTTTTCCAGATATATGGCAAAGGCAGAGGACATGAAAGTAAAACCAAGGACTCCACTTACTTCCCCCTGCCTAGAACAATAGCCAGGTAGTTACCTAGATAAGAGCTGGGAACATATTTTTCAGAAAAGGCAAGAAATGAAACTCAGATTAAGTGAGGGGTGGGAAGGAGGAGAGAAGAAATAATATTTAACAATATATGTAGCTATGCAGACAGAAATAAAGCCCAACAGCTCTAAGCTTCAGACCATAGACAAATGAATATAGGAGAAACAAGTTATTGAAAAGTGTGAAGATATAAAGCTGTAGGAAAAATTATGAAATTACTGAGATAACAAAGCCCAAAAATAGTTGGCATTTTAAGTGCTTTATAGACAAAATATTAATGGTTTAATAACTTACAGAAAGGAAATTACACTTAAAAGTGATCTCAGAAAAATGCAAGATTTTCAACCATGTTAGAAAAAAAAGTTTCTTTTCAATGACTTCACCTGACTTTTAAATTCATTATTCTATCTTTAAAAGGAGGTATAGGAAAGTCTATAAAGGCCGTTCTCTGTGCCACATTTAACTGAACCTTTTCCTCACCCCAGATCCACGTTTCCCACTGCAAATTAGTTTGACAGGTTCCTGGCAGGACTTCAGCAACTTTGCGTTTTTCTGGAATTAGCAAAAATGCTAATTTGGAAAGTTTGCTGCTAGTGCAAGTTTTTTAGCCTGGTTGAAGCTCCAAGGATATTTAAGATAGTATCAAATCAAAGAACAAAGGGGCACCTGTCATGAGCCCCAAGAGAAGGAAGCAGATAGCACTTGAGAAATTAAAATGAAATTTCTTTACAGTAAATGCTGAACACTGTAAGCAGAGTGCTGTAGGAACAACTGGTGTTGCTAGCTCTAAATCAGAGTGGACGGGGGGGAGGGAAGAGGGAGGGAGATGTGTTGCATTTCTTTCAAACAACTGCTGCCAGTGAAAGGGTGGGGATGGCCTTAGATAAGCTTCCTGATCCACTTCCACTGAGACACTCAAAACAATGGGGTGGCAGAGCCATTAGCAGGCAATGGGACACGTACATTGGACTACACCCCTTCCTCTTGGGTGAGGTTATGGCTTCACTCATCCGGATGGCCCTCAGCATGAGACTGCCTGCTTGCAAAGTGCTGTGTCCAGAGCTGATGGCAGCATGGGCACAACGTAACACCCTAACCCTCAAATCACAGCAGTGAGAAAACAATCAAACAAAAATCCTATCAGCAATGTGACACAAACAGCCTTCCCCACCCTCTGCTGAGTCTTACAGATTTGCAATACCAGTTTGAAATCCTGCCTGTAATCTTTTCAGATTAGCTCAAACTAGAGACTATTCTAATTCATTGAAACAGGTTTATCTTGCAAGTAGGGCCAAACAATGCCTTTTTTTTTTTTGTTATTGTTGCTTGGGTTTAGTGTCTTGGGGTTTGGGGTTTGTTTGTTTGTTTGTTTTTAATATTCATGTCACAGAACTTGGACAGGTGATGCTGCAAAAGCCATATTACATTATTCCCTTTAAACCATTATTCCCTTTGCCAGGAAGAGGCATAAGCCACCCAGCATTGTGAAGTCAGTGCAGGTATCAGGCACAGGATACTAGGAGCCCACACTGGTCTCTGTGGCTCTGATTGCCACATACCTGCATCACCTGGCCTCCAGCTTGCACAGAGTTAGAACAGAGGCATGCCAAGACTGCAAGGGGAAGTTGCTAGTCTTGTATCCTCTGTAGGAGCATCTAGGATATAATACAGGCAGACTCACATCACGCAGTTGCAATCTCAGCACAGCACTGTAGTGTAGTGTGCAGACAGTACAGAATACTATCTAGCTTGAATACTTGTGGCAACAACAGAGATTGCAAGGTGGAAAAAAAATATCCTGCTAGATAAACAGCTGTTTATTCTACTTCAAGGTCTGTTTTTCAGGCAAAATTGTCTTGGCAGGACAGTTTTAACTCTTGCTGGTAAATGGTATAGATATTTTCAGGTACAACTGCAATATTCACTTACTTCCAAACTTAGAGGTAAAACTGCATAGATCTTAAAATAAAAAGAGCATGAACTGTAAGAACCCCATCACAAAAATCTCCTACCAGAAAAGACTGATATCTATTCAATATCTGGTATTTCTCAAGGATGTTTATACTTGCTGAGAAAATTATTATACTTTCTGTTGTCAGCTGAAACTGGAATATTTTGAAATAGAAATGGTAAGAAAAAATAAAGATCAAAATATGACCACCTTTTCTTCCATTACCTGCTTCAGTTCATCCAGAGTGCCATTAATATGTGTAAGCTGAATGCACAGCAAGTAAAATATAGGCAAAATGTCACAGTAAGCCAAACTGAAGCTCTGACCATTTCTCCAAATGTGTAATATACCAGTTGTTTTCATTAACAGCCATTGCCTCACTGATTTGTCAAATAAAATTAAAATATTTATTCTGCCATTGTGATTCCACAGGCCTCTATCAGACAAAACAACTGTCATCTCAAAACATGTATACATACACACACAATCCTGAAATTTACTTTAAAATTTCATGTTTCAGCCAACATTCTCAGGTGAAGGTTCACAAATCCCCAGGCAACTGGTGGTCTTCTCCTCTCATAGAACATGTAGTTATGTTGTGGAAATCTCTTGCCATGCCATATCGTGTGATGGCTTACACTGTTTCAATACCCAGGCTTCACAAAGAGGAAAGAGTGAATTAGGGGAGTATCACTACATTCTTGTCCTGTTCTTACATATCTCCCTATCCATGGCCTTGACCTGGTCAAGGTCAGGGGAACTGATCTAGGTGGACCCATGGCCATTCGTTTACCAGGTGACAGCAGCAGCTCTAAGGGAACTGTAACTGTCTTCAAGTATATAATAATCTTATTTTAGATCCTTCTTCAGTGTGCATTTTACTTTATAATTGGTGTAACACCTGTGATTCCCACTGTTCCAGAATGATTCGGGGATCAGTATGATTTTGGTCTTTGTTTTTAGGCCTTCACAGTCATCTTCCTATGGCTTTACTCAAACTAAAATCTTACATAGAGGATTACTCGTTCATATGACCCAACACTTATATGTGTGGTGATTTCAGATAATACCATGCTTGTAAAAGATATAATCCTTGTGTTTTGGGACACATGCCAAGGAATTACTGCCTGATGTTACAATGAAACTTTCCTTTGGGCAAGTTACAATATAATTGTCCCTTTGCAGGGTTTCTGACACTTCCTTCCAAAGCACCAAGAATTAACATCACAAAGGAAATATTGCAAAATCCTACTTTTCCAAGGATTAAAAGATAAGCTTGCCAAACGTCTCAAGAGACTGAAATAGAAGATAAAATACTACTGTTTAAAATGAGATGTAATTTTAAGAGTGGCAACACAAAGTCACTATCACTTTTGCAAAACTGCCAGGCAATGGTGACCTTCAGACTTCCTTGGAAAGAAGGACTAATTCACTTCAGGCAGATAAATCCAGGGAAATATTGTAGGAATGTCTGCCCATTCCTGATGTTAACTGAATGTTAGTGCCGGTATTACTTCTATGAAAAAGGGAAAACAGGTATTCTAAATTGTCAAATCAGTCATGTATCTCACCTTAACAGGCTGTGTGGAGGCCCTGAGGAAAGTCTTTAACATAACTTCAATTGTGAAACAGGTTGGAGATGCTCTGCAGAGAATGGTTTTTATTATATGGCAAATTATATGTTATTATGAAAGTATGAAGAGGTTCAAATAACAAATCATGCAGACTTGGAGGGGTGAACCAAAATATAAACTGCTGCAGGAAAGCAAAATAACTCCTTAGGGCATTTTGTATGCAACATTGTATTGGGCAAGTTTAAGACTGTATTTAAATATACTTCTAGGGAAAAGACTTAATAGAAATGTTGACGCAACACTTCAGAACACTTCTGGACTCAAACACTTCTTCTTAAATAAACTTACGAGAATTTCAGTAGCAGTCATAGATGCCAAATGGTCAAAGTCACTTCCACTGGAAGTCTAAAGAATCATAGAATCATAGAATGGTTTGGTTTAGAAGGGACCTTAAAGATCATCTAGTTCCAACCCCCTTGCCATGGGCAGGGGCACCTTCCCCTAGACCAGGTTGCTCAAAGCCCCACCCAAGCTGGCTTTGGACACTTCCAGGGAGAGGAAATCCACAACTTCTCTGGGAAACCTCTTCAGGTGCCTCACCAATCCTACAGTAAAAATAATCTTCCTAATGTCTAATCTACCCTCTTGCAGTTAGAAACACTACCCCTCATCCTATCACCACACTCTCTGATAAAGGGTCCCTCCTCATATTTCGTGTAGGCCCCCTTTAAGTATTCAAAGGCTGCTCTAAGGTCTCCCAAAAACCTTCTCTTCCCCAGGTTAAAGAAACTCTCAGCCTGTTCTCGTAAGGAAGGTGCTCCAGCCTTCTCATCATCTTCTTGGCCCTCTTCTGGACCATCTTGAGCAGATCCATGTCTTTATTATGCTTGGAGCTGAACAGAGTACTCCAGGTGTGGCTTCATGAGAGTGAAGCAGAGAGGTAGAATTGCCTCCCTTGACCTGCTGGCCACACTTCTCTTGATGCAGCACAGCATGTGATTGGCTTTCTGGGCTGCAAGTGTGTATTGCTGGCTCATATGAAGAGTTAGCCGTACAACCACCATGGTAAACATAAAGCCTTACAGAAACCCTCTGTTTACCATCTAGGACTCTGCTGCCAAAGCAGAAGCATAACCTGGAGCCTCAAACCAAAGCAAAATTCATCTCTGAGAAGCCCTGTCCAGCTGGAGAGAATAATTGCCAGATCAACACAACCAACCTCATCTTCAAACGTGATCAACACTCCTGAGAGAGCTTCTGAATCAACAACTTGGAATGGAGTTATGAGTCTATTGATTTTACTCTGTAAACCTATTTCCAAATTCTGTAACCAATTGTTTGACCTTTATCTTAGTAAAAGAAACCAAGATATTTAACCTTTAGCCTTAACCTGCAGTAAGCATGAAGCAACACCCACAGGTTGCTGTGGTTGCACTCACCTAGAGGGAGAGCAGAAGGACCTAGATTTTTGAGTTTTTGCTATCTTCTTGCTGTTAGGCTCTTAACAGTGGGAATTTATTACTATAATACAAGGCTGCTTTGTTGCACAAAATTGCACAGTCATTGAAGACAACCCTTTCCATCAATCTATACCTCTTTCAAAGGCTTAAAAATAGCTTACAAAGCCTCCTCATCTAACCTGATCTTATGTCAGTACTTCAAATCACATCAAGCAGGAGTCTGACCCTGACCTCAGGGAAGCACTCTAACCACTGGGTACTATGGACTAGCCAGGTTTGAAAAGAAACCTCAAGAAACCTCATGTTAAAACAAATAAATAATCTCAACAAACATTTGTCAAAACAAATGGCCACAAAATTTTCAGTTTCAACTCACTAGCATTTTTGAACGAAAATATGCTTTGTGGAAATATCCCACCCAGGTCTAGCTGCTTTTCAGATCATAGGTACTGATTAAAATGAGACAGAAAGCATTTCTGAGGAAAAGTAATCTACAGACAGATGGCTGAGCTGTGACCCAGATTCTTTCTACTCCAGTGGAAACCCAAAATAACCCTATGGAGAACAGAAAGATAAAAATGTCTGTGGTACTTCAGCTATGACAGGACTAGCAGTTCAAGAGCCACAGGCTGGATTTTCTATACTTCTTTATTACTAATGCACATACCTCTAGACTTACCAAGTCTAGAGGAAACTTATGACTTCCCACACTACATACAATCTCATTGGGGAAGGCAAAAATGTCAATGGCAGAATCCGTTCACATGCTTTGACAGCTAAGTAGCTCCACCTTCAGATTGCAATTGTGTAGAAAAGATCTATTTTTAAAAGTCTTCCTTTTTTTACTGAAGACTCACTGATGAGTATAAACAGCCAGCCACCAGCCTTATGGGCATGTTGTCTTAATTTAAAAAAAACAGTGATAGCAAATTGCTATTTACAGAACCTGATGATCTGATCAGAAAAATGTATTCCAACATGTATCAGACACAGTACAGAATGAGTGGCATTACCACTGACCTTAAGCCAGTGTGCTATGAAGAAGCTCAGCACTTGAAAGATGGATATAACTTCACAATAAAACGAAATTCTGTGTGTTCCTCATGTGTATCAACACTGCTTCTGCTCAGTGCAGTGTGAAAAATATTATCTAAACTGATAGTAGATTCTTCCATTGTAATGGTTGTATATCTCTATGTGGTTTGGCAGCTGTTAACAACATTAAACTTTCTTTGTCTAATAGAGACAACAGACACTTGTTGCGAAAAAGAAAGAAAGAAAAAAAAAGAAATCACAACACCTCCCCTGTACTAGCTACCAAATTTAAACTAAAAAAGCCCACAAAACCAATGAAATTCTAGCCCTTCTTCATCCTCCCAGATCCCTGCCAATCTGCCCAAATGATGGGTTTGCCATTGAAAAAGTTAAGGATAGGAAGCAGATTTGTACTGTTACATCCAAGGTACCATAAAATTTTTTTCTGTAGCTGTGATTGCTCAAGTCCTTAGCAGTATTTCACCTATTCTACACATATTGTTCCTGCTAGGTTCAGCCCAATGAGCAAAGTTAGATAATGCCAACTAGATCAGACTCTAGGTAGAACATTTGTCAAAGGAAAGATGGTTCCCTTTTTTATGTCTATTATACAAGGGTTCTAGGTTAAGGTTCTTTCTGCCTTAGAGGTAATTCTCTAACCCCCAGGCTCTAATGGAAGACTGTGTTTTTGTTCAAGAAGAATAGGGAAGCTGGGTGAGGGGAACACTTCTCTCAGTAGGTCCTTTTTTAAGTTCTTTCATCTCAGACTGAATAGCTAAATACTCAACTACAGCAAAAGAGACTGCATACTAACAAAGAGGACTAAAAAATTGCCTTGTTAGGACAGCCATAGCAGGAAAAGGCTGACACTCAGCACTGCTCTGGACCCTATAAAACATACCAATGCTGGGAGAGTAATTCAACTCCAGATTCAGGTGGTTCAAATGTCCTAGATAATCAATGATGTCTAGAGAGAAATTTCAGTCACCCTGAAGCAGATACCTATCCTGATCAGCTGAAAAGCTCTTTAGAATTTGCTGTATGTAATAAAATCCAAGATAGCAAGAACACATTTAGAAAACCACTGCATCCTATGCTGTATGTCCAGCGTATCTCAAATGACTGCCCTATTTTTTTCTCACCTTGTAGATAAAGGGGAGCTAACATCACTTTGTTTTCCTTCTGTGTTCATAGAGACTAGCTTGATATGTATGATGAGAGAACACCTACCCAACTAGATCAGGAAGCAAAATAAGCCACAAGGACCCGAGCCTGTGGATCTCCAGGAGGCCTCAGCTGCAGTTAACCTCAAAGGTGTTAGAATTTGGGGGGAAGTGAGAAGCAGCTTAAAATTGAGAAGACTTGAGACTAGATCTTCTGCAGTTTGGATTCCTATGGAGAGAACTGGAATGGAGAAGTCAGCTGAACAGACCATGTAACAGAGTCTATTATGCAGCCACAAACTTCTCAAGTGCAATAGTCAGAAGTAAAAACAAACCAACCAACCAACTAACCAAAACCAACCAAAACCCACCAGTATTAGTTTTGCCTATATATTTCTGTCTTATTTTTTTTAATTATTTGATAACATTTGCTGCATAACATGAACTGCATCTTACTATTCCCTCTAAAACCTTTAATCTTTGTATGAGGTATTTTAAATTATAAATACTATATGTACAAGAAAATTATTCTATTTTATTAAATAATACCAATAGAGTTTTGTATTGCACAAACATTCTTAAAATATCTTTCAACAATACCTACCAGCCAGGAGAACATACAAATTTAACTTTAACAATCACAGCTCCAGATTTTATAACTATTTGCAGCAATGGCCTCAAAATAAGGCTGTGTTCCCCATTGCATCTTATAGTGTCACTACAGAAAGAATGTTATATTGCTTCTGTAATGTATATTGCCATTTAAATACCTCTTCTTTATTAACAGCTTGGATGTACATCTGTTCCTTTAAAGATTTACAACCCAGGGAAGATCAACATAAGGTCAATGATGTTAACTTGCTCTTTTGTAAGACCTTTAATTTTGTGTGTGTGTGTTTAGATGTATGCTTCATACTGTACCCTCTGAAACAATAAGCAGTGCAAAAATGAAGTTGAGAAATTACTGACCCCACCATGTTTCTTAATAATCCAGGTCAAACCTTCACACTTGCTGGACCTTCAATAGAAGGTCTTTTAAAGTCCCTTAATTCTTTGTAGAGATAGAGAGGGTATAAATCACTGCTGCATTAAAGCTATTGGGAAAGCATTACTGACATCATTTGGGGACAGTATCTTAAGTAAGGGTCTTTGGCAATATTTTTTTTTCAAATTAAGCGCGGCAACAGTATCAATTTTTTCATTCACACAGGCTTAATTGAGCAGTAGTATAGTCCAGACCAGTTAAAACAGAGTCTACTGCAAAACTACTCACTTTGACTTTTTGAACATCAGTCAGGGACACATTAAAATTATTTTAGAAAGATATTCAGTAGAAAGAACATCTGCAACCTGTGGGAAGAAGAAACACCTGCTCCACCATGATTAACAAGAAAGGAAGTCAGCATCTTTTGGTGTAAAACAACTCTTTCTTCAGATCAGAAGTAAAGTAGAAAGATGGAAATTTATTTCTGTGGAACTAGCATCAGCACAGAGAGGGAAGCAGTATGCTTGGAAGCATTTGCTCTGAAAAAAACCCAAATGCAACCCACTTGAAAATAACCCTGAAATGGAGCTTTCTACATTTATATCAATAGAGTCTTTGTATTGTTATAAAAAAGAAGTAGACTTCATGTATAAAATTTTTTATGTCAGTCCTCTGAAATCCCCTATTTTTTAAAAAAAGATTATTCACATAGTAAAAGAATTGGTTGGGTCCTTTCCCAAGGGTCTTACATTATGAAGTGACTCTTTCCACCTGTAGAATCAATCTGCTCCTGATGAGAAATGCTGCAACTCAGGTTAAACAGCATATGAAGTCCCATAGAAGTGTTTATTAGGAGTAGCTAATTCAAATCTTCATGGTATATATCATAAAATATCTCTTCACAGATGTTTTCCCTGGAAATGAAACAACAAAGAAGCTAAAAATGGCCGGAGTCCTTACAAGGTAGTGTAAGTTTTCAGGGACCTAAGTTTTCTCCTCCTCGAGATAATATGCCTCCAGTCCACCCATTCGTGACTTGCTTATGAAGATAATTCATGTAAGACTAAAATCCAGTTCCCCACCTAAAAATTTATGACAACATTTCAGAGATCACTATTCTTCTTTGTGTCTCGGTGGAAGCTGATTTCTTGCTCAAAGAAAGAATAAGGTTGAGGAATGTTCTAGAAGGGGAGACAAGAAAGATACCAGAAAAATTTTCCTCTCTTTTGAATTTCTTTTTTTCATTTTCCTTCTTTTTTTAACCTAGTCATACACTGGAATCTGATGTTCTCGAAGAGAAGGAGGAGGAAATTATTATTATTAATGTATTTAATTTTCTGCATAGAATGAACTTTTCTAGATAAAGTATTATAAACTTCCAAATTTTCAGTACACTTGACAGAGCAAGACAGGTGAATAATCTACAGCTCTTTTAAGGGGAGGAGTCTAGTTTTTTGACAAGAACTTAACATGATACTTTCAAATAGAACTGGTATAGGAAAAAAGGCAAATTCTGTACAATGCATTTACCATGTGAGAACGAAAATATCTTAAAACTGAGAAAAGTATTCAGAGTAAGTAGTTTAACAGATAAGCCTTTAATTAAAAAGTGGTGATTCCAGTTACCTTGAAAATGAAGTACTGGCTTCATACTCAGCTTTAACATATGTTATGCAACACATCAACCAGAACAGATGAAATGTGCTCTTGCTTCATCAGTTATTACAGACAGGATATTTTTAAACAGTCTTTAGTACCTCAATGGCTAATATTTAACTAACTGTTTCACTCTGGGAGGTCCCAGCTACTTCCAACAAAAGCTAATAAAGACAAGCTGTATTTCAGCTTTGCCTCTCCTTCTTAAAGTCTAGAATCTCATTTGAATTTTTTTTCCAGAAAAGGTCTATGTAGTTTACATACATAAAGATTTTTAGATATCTATGTATACAAGTATATCTGAATCATTATTTTACTAGCATAGCTAAAAAAAACAAGCAAACAAACAAAAAAAAAAACCAAAGAAGCAAAGAAAAAACCCAGCTGCTAGTACTATGCCTTCAAGGAAGCATTGCTGGAACTGATCATCCCTAAGAGCTATGTTGTTTTAGGTTGCTAATATTTGCAAAAATCTGCCATTTTTAGCTTTCCATTTGGATATCCAGAATTTGGTGTATATTAGATGTGACAGGGTAGAGGAAAAAAAAGGCTAGAATATTTGGATATGATTATATTTCAATTTTTCAATATTATATAGAGATTGCTACAGTTGCTACTAACTGTAGCATCAATTTAATAATTCCCCACAACTTTTTGATGCCTTCAGGAAATTTAGACTTGGACATCTCCATTTCCTGAGGCTAGAACAACAGCCCAACAGCAGACAAAAGACTGCTACAGAGAGCTCATGTCCAACTGCCTTTACCTTGTTGCCTTGCGTGCAGGTACTCCGCCTGTGGCTGAGTTAGCATTTCAGCATATGGATGAGGTAAAAACTCATGCTTCTGCAGCCCAAAGCAAAGACTTTATTATTCAACTCAAGATTATGTTGAAGTTGTGAAAATAACTCTTTGGGTCCTACAAAGTTACATGTTGTGGTCTCATTGATAGCACCAGGGAGAAGATAGCTTATTTTATGGATCTTTGAAAACAGTTCCCTGTGCACTGCACCCTGTGCCCTTGGTAGATCAGATGATGCTCTCACAGGGCTGCACAGGGTACAAAAAGAGGGACAATTACATTGGCTCAGCACCTGGTCCCAGGTGCTGGAGGCTCCTGGTTGACCTGGCCCTGGCTGCAGCCAAGCTGGCTGGGGCAGTACCAAAAGGAGAAGCTTTCCAGGAAGAATCTCAGCTATTGCATTGCTCATTTCTGTTGCCTGTGTTCTTACTCTGTGCTGCCTGTGTTGAGCACCTCTGGGCAGTGTCCACTGGCTCCTGGGATGGCTTCAGGGGAGCATTCTAAAGGGTGTGCTGTTCATTGTTGCCTTCTGGTTTATGTTATTCAACATATGGTTCTTACGGTTCAATATATTTTATTTTTTTATCTTGGCCCTCCTTTTCTTTCTTTCTGTAAGGCAGCTGTATTCCTTTCATAAATCTAGTTACAATACACATCAGGCTACTGCTTAGTCATGCTCTTCACTCACAGACCTACAACCTAGAGAATCCACGGGCAGGGACTTTACTCATGTCCATCAAGTTAACCCTGGTATACAGCTACCATCTCCTCTGATGTATCTTTTTAAAGCTCACATCCCCACATATGAATCACAATCAGCAGAAACATAGGAAGAGCTTTAGGAAAATTAACTTATTAGCTCCATGCTTCCTCTTTCTAAGCAGCCAAGATATCTGCCCAAATGGCTGTTCACTGAGTCACATTTCTCCCTCACCAATGTGGTTATCAACTATTTAGGGTACAATGGAAATCCTTTAAGCATAACCTTCTCTCCTGAGGCCCTAATTTAGCAACATATTTAAGTATGCATCAGCATGCAGCCTTGTTCAGTGAAATACAATCAATTTCTTTGATAACTCCCACACACCTAGTGCAAACAGCTCTCTGAAATGGGACAATAGTACCTTTTGTGTACACGAGTAGCATTGTCAAGCCAAGTGAAAACAGAACCATTTAAGAGAATATATGGTCATGAAAGATAGAATTTGTTATCATGGGAAAGTATACAGCTAAGAAGCCAAATATTTATGAATGACTGTCTGCAATTAAAAGTCATTCCCCTAGTATAGACATGGGCAGAGATGATTCAGTATCACACAATGATAGGGTTTGGAAGTGACCTCTGGAGATAATCTAGTCCAATCCTCCTGCCAGAGCAGGTTCACCTAAAGCAGGTTGCACAGGATGGCATCCAGGTGGGTTTTGAATGTCTCCAGAGATGGAGACTCCACCATCTCTCTGGGCAGCCTGTTCCAGTGCTCTGCCACCCTCAAAGTAAAGAAGTTCCTCCTCATGTTCAAGTTTGTGCTTGATACCTCTTGTCCTGTCACTGGGCACCACTGAAAAGAGAGTGGCCCCATCCTCCTGACACCTACCCTTAAGCACTGATAAGATCCCCCCTCAGTCTTCTCTAGGCTAAAAAGCCCCAAGTCACAACAGAGATTTCTAGTCTCCTAATCATAGCCCTTTGCTGTACCCTCTCCAGTATTTCCATGTATTTGTTGAACTGGGGAGCCCACAACTGGACATAGTACTCCAGATGAGGTCTCACCAGGACAGAACAGGGGGGGAGGGGAACTTCCCTAGACCTATTTGCCACACTCTTCTTGATGCACCCCATTCACTTCCAGTTATTGCTGTAAGATCATAGAAAACCAGAAGACTTCTATGAAAAGGCAAAACCAAACAACGTAATTCAAGTATTTCAGGAGATCTATTTTTTTCCAGGAGTTTCAATTCAAATGACATAAATTAAAAAGATAAAGCCAAACTAGAAAAGATCATGGAATTCAGTTACATTTTATCTATCAAAATTCATCTTGAAACTGTCCAAGAAACATAGCACTCAAAATAGAACTCTTCTGGTGACAATGCATCCCTGGACATAGAGTTTTCTTCATGTCTTGCCATCAGAAGACTGAAGCAAATAGGTTAGTCCTGGCAAAATACTGAAGTGCAGAACATGGGTAAATAATTTACAAAATCTAAAATAAATTAAAAAAAAAAATTACAAAATAATTCCTGGCAGGTTAGAATACCTAGAGATGCAATGAGGAAGATGAGAAACACAGCACTTCTATCACTGCAGAGTTCAGATTTCTGTTTCACAAGGGCAATATTAGGATCAGTGTGTTAAAACACCCTGACAAAGCTTAATGATTATGTTTTAATCCTGTTAACAACGAGAAGGAAAATGCTATCTATGCATTTTAATTTTGAATGCAATTTAGTGTTTATATAGGTTTTAACCCCTGTGTTGCTTAGGAAAAGTGTATTGATGACACAACATCAGGTGTAGAACAGGAATAAGGGCAGAGTGAAAATGTAGGAACCTGCACAGTGGAGTAACTTCAGTCCCTTCTAATAAAGTACCCTTTATACTAGCTTTACCTGCAGATTAGGATAAACAAAGTGAAGCCTGGCAAGGCAGTGAATAAAAATTCAACATAAGCTCTTAGGACAATATGATGACGAGTGTAATTAATAGGACTGTACAATGTATGAAAGAAGGAGAAAAAGCTAGGATTAGAAGGATAAGTACAGGAATGCACAGCACAGTTATGGTATTCTTGCTTCTTATTTGTATGGGATTGTAGAAACTGTTGAAGCTGAAAAAAAAAACCCAAACAACTAAAAAACTCAAACCAAAACAATGATTAGACAACCATTGGCACATTTGTACAGGTGTAACCAATCCTGGTTTCAAGTACAAAATAAACCTATATATCACTTTCATATGTTTCACCTGCCATTGCTTTACAGGACTTAAAAGGATACTGAAAGCTGAAGAAGGTATACATGAAAGCCACAAAGGCAATGGCTACAGTAATGAGTAATTCAGAACAACAGCAGTGGGTCAGTAGTTCAAGGCAGTTCTTGCTCATGCCCCTACCTCTTGTGATAACCTTCCTGGGTTTTACTCAGGACTAGATTTAAGAAATTTCCTGAAATATCCTTAACATTAACATGATTTGAAGGTGTCTGAAGGACCAGTTTGAACCTGATGTCCCTATAAGGAGGTAGAACATATTTCATATGCAACTGGAACAGATCTTCCACATTAACGTCTCCATGAGCAATCTGGTCTGTGCAAACCAGCACTGGTTTATGCAAACCAGCAGTACTCTGTAAACCTACTTAGCAAGCTGTGTCGATCAGGGGTTGTCATCAAAATGGTGTATTACTCCATGTTATTGTAACCTGCACCGCCAGAGTATTGAGTATTGAGCAGTTTGCCTTATATAAAGATTTCTACTTCAGCTAGCTAGACTGAAAGAAGGCTGGAGATGCTGTAAAAGTGATATTTTGCTCCTATAAAGCGAAGTACTGAAGTATTTTTGATACAGAAATTTAGCAAAAGGCTTGATTATAGCCAGAAATCCTTAGTTTCATCCAGATGAACTGAAATTTTAAATGAAATGTAGTCTTTTTAAATGATTGTCACTGTAAAACAATTTGATCCCTTGGTATTTAGCTGAGGTAGCATTAGCCACCTAACATTGAGATCACATAGGGGTAGTCCTGAAAACTTTGTAAAGTTTAGAGGTACATGAGATGAAGTACTCTCTGCACCTTCTGTGTTTGACTGCATCTGTGGCTGGACTCCCTTTTTGTGACTAAAGCAAGACAAGCTGATTTTTTGCATAATGGCTTTAGACCGAAACTAAATGCTTTCTGGAGGGTCTACTTATGAAAGTCTTGCTTTACTGGGTGCTGTAGAATCGTAATGGCTTGAAGCAGCCTGTTACAGTCAGGAAGTCTGACTAGAAGATCATTACCAGTTCTATGAATAGACAGAAGCCATGACATTGGCTCTATTTACAAATGACCCACATGGAAAATTGTGCATGTGACTGCAGCGATAGAGAAAGCAGGGAGGGTAACAATTTTTCTGGAAGAACAGAAAATTTGGACCAATGAGTCCTGCTGATCTAGACAAAAGCATCAGCACAATTAGCTGCTCTTTTCTGTTAACAGCACCTAAACCTCGAGAGCCTTACCCTGCTCCTACATTTTGATTTATTTCAAAGAAGAGTTAAATAAGCTTCAAAATCTCCTCTGTTCCATTCAACCCAACACAAGATTTAATTACTGAAAAGGTTTGGGATTTTTTGCCCTTAAAGAAAAAAAAAAAGGAACAGTTTCAGGTGAAGTTGAAGCTTTCACAGTTACTCACATATCTTTAATGCAGGGTGTAACATGGCCTTCAGTACCAACTCTCAAAGTACACTCCCTGCTGTGGCATTCTCACTGTCTCAAAATAACTCAGTGTGCAGTGCAGAGATACTAGTCTTTAATTAGAGACCGGAACAGTTTCAACATATGGGTCCAGATTCTATTCAAAGCCACCGTACTCCAAGTGCACAATACACATTTTGTTGAATTCAGCAGAAACATAACCTCCTGCCTTCAGTCTGGCTATAATACAACTCACCGTGAAATCAGTGTAAGTCATAATGGGACGAATAATCAAGACTTGGACTATTAACTAAATTAACTGTTTGTAAAAAAACACTTCACCCCTTAATAACCAGGCTGTCAGAGTCTGGACCCAGGCCCAGTGGTTCCTATTATGTTCTTACAGGGTTTTCTGAATAGCACAGGTAGTTTAAAAAAACATCTGAATCAATACTGAGGTTTTGTGTGTGCAATCTCTATAAATAAAGTTCATTTACAATGCAGAAAAAAGAATCTGCATAACGTTAGAACAAAGTAGCATGATGTGATCTTGAAATATTATAGGACTTAGTCTGTAGCAAGATCAAAGGTGGATCTGCTGAGAAAAAAGAGCTCTTCCTCCTGCAGGATGTATGTAAGGTCCAGGGACTTGATTTGGACATATAGCTCTCCACTTCCTCCTTCCACCCCTACTGCCTCTCCCCATCTCAAATTAAAGTCCTTAAGGAAAAGAAAAACAAACTGCCTTCACTTTGATTTTCTCTCTGAAGGCCAAGTTGCAGGGTGGTTGTTTTATTTTAGGTCTGGCAGTCCCAAAAATTGCCCCAGCTGCCTGGGCCAGGGCGCAGTGAACTGACACACAGTCTGATGCTCTGAAAAGGTTTGAGGGCAAGTGATACACAGTGACCGTCTGCCCAACCGCTACAGTTAAGGCATTTGGAAATGTAGCACATAGGATGGTTTTACCTGAAAAAGTAAGAGCTGGTAAAGTCACTAAAAAAGGATTTGTGTATTTGTTTTCATTTTGACAGGTAAAGGTAAAGCATCTTATGGCTTTGAAAATTCCTGACAGTCTCCATAGGGCAAGTGTGAAGACATTAAAAGCTCCTTTAAAATGGGATAATGGCAGTAAATGAAGCTCTTTTATTTGCTAGCACTGGCTGTTTTAAGAGAGTTATACGGAAAAGAGCTGCTTCCCTGAGAACAGTAAGTATCTGTTCAGATAAACAAGGTATTTCAGGGTGTCGTTACTACAAGGTAGGAAATGAAGTGTGCTGCAGACTGCATGAAGAGAAGAAGCCTTTCTGCTGAACAGCAAATGCAGTATCCAAATCTACCAGGAAGACTACAACTAGTGGTCAATATATTTCACAGAAAATAGGATTCAATGGGCTACTTCATTGTTCATATTTCTACTAACAAATACCAGCTTTGCCTTCCAGACATCCTACCAAAATTTGGTAAGCTATATACAGCCACAGTGTATGACCCATTTAATGAAAAATCTTCTTAAACAGACCAGTGTATATAAAAGGTTTCCATGATGAAATGCAGTCTTCATAAACTGTCCTAAATGCAGTCTAGCCTTTGGATAGTCAAAGCATGTCCCTTTAATCTCTGGTTTTTCTTCCTACATTTGCTGTCTTCCTTGAAGATACTTTTTAGAGATTTTTTTTTTTCCTTAAAAAAAAGAAACAAATAGAAAATCAAAGAACACCCAAACAATCACCTACACCACAGAAATTCAATTCTACCCTCATAAAAATTTATCTGTGCAACAAACGAGTTTATGATGCTGATTGTGCTTTCACAAGACAAAATCCTTCACCTGAAGAGAAGTGAGTCTTTTCCCCCTACTGAAAAGCTAAGATTAGAAAGCACATACTACATGAGAGAATTAACTAAGAAGAGCAGTCTACTGTGAAAGAAAGACAAAACCACAAACAGCAATAGCAATTTTGCAAGGGGAATTTTGTTAATAACTTAAGAGATGATAACTTCAACATCACCTTGAAATGATACACTGTATCTATGCCATTTTTTTTCCCATGATAAGATCTTCCATGCAATTAAAACAAATCCATGCTTCTGGAAATCCTTGTAAGGTAAAAAAGATTTTCCTTGCTCATGATGATTCCCCAAAGCATCTGAAATAAGAGCCTGCATTTTTCAGCTATGTTTGTATCTGTTCAGATACTCATCTGTTCCCTTTCAGTGAAAACACAAAATGTACAGTAATATGTAATGTCATCCTTCAGCCACAACAGTCATGGCTCACACCCAAGTAAAGTGTTTTCTTCTGTAAATGAGACAGTAGTCATTTTCTATACCCCACTTTGCTGTTGGAATTGAATGATCATCAGGCTTAAGCATCAATTTAGCAACCCTTCTTATCCAAACACACTGCAGGCAATACAGTGTAGCCCTCCACACTGTGATCCATCAGTACTGCATCATTCAGCCCAGGCCATTTCCAATGCTCCTGTATTTGGGGTACTGAGCCTCCAATAGTCACTTAGAGCACATGTGACTAAAAAGTAGTTTGAATAGGAAAAAGACTTGAGAAGATCAGAACAAGACAGACTGAAAAGTTCACCCTTGTACAGAAAGGTGACTTTCCATGCGTTATTCTGAAAGGAGTTTCTGTTTATTTGTAAAAAAAATATCCAGTCCTTAATCTCAAGTGAGCTCAGTTTGGGTCATTTTGATGAGGTAAAAGCAACTCTGACAACAGGTACTCCTAACAGGTTTGCTCAGAAAGGGGAAACTCCTGCTAGTTCTTTATAGGGCATGTGGAAACTTTAAATACTCCTCAGAAGGTGACATGAACAGAGAAGCCCACATGACACTGGGAGAGACACTGCAGCATGCACTGCAGAGTGCCTTAATTAGTCAAGGCACTAATAGACAAGAAACTGTCTTACAAAGGATCACTTCAAGTGACAGAGGAAGCTTTTTGGATGCCATGTGGTGAACACTACCTACTTGGTTTCATGAGTGCTCTGCAGTGCAGTGAGCACTTTGCACCTCTATTACCTGTTACAGTCTACCTGACAATAAAACCAGTAGGGTGCACACACTAGTGGCTCCCAGATTTTTGCTATTATAATGAGTTAAGGAATTTGCACTTGAAGCTCATATGTTTCCAGTTGTTGGAAGTTTTGTGTATTAAAGTTTTAATTTTAATGAATATAAGCAATGAAGCAATTTAACTGGAAGAGCTGTATTTGGTTTGATAATGTGAGATATTCTCTGCACAGTGCAGAATGCTACTAGATCTTTAACTTAATGCAGGAATTTTTTTCAATTATAGTGAAATAATGGAAATCTTAGGAGCATATAATCTGCTTTCAAAGAACCCTTCAAGTCTTTATAAGTTTCTCTCAGCTGAACCTTTTATAGTTCATTCTACATTGGTTTGTTCCTGCTGTGAGTGTTTACCATTCCTAAACTGAACTGCCATGCATGCCTGCATACATCTATAGAGATACGCATAAACACACACCTGCCTCCTCAGATTTTATTAATGCAGCTGTGTGCAAGCACATAAAAAGCTATGTCATGCACAGCATTTAGGAGCACTGTCAAATGTATTGGCTAATGAAGAGCGCAACATACGGTATGTTAATTGTCTCACGTGAGACCTGAGATGAGCAAGCAATAAGGAAACAGATTCAAGCTGACACTACTGTGTAGGTTCTGGTAGTGCAAAGTATATTGCTTCTTACCTGGGAATAATGGAAAACCTGGAAATGGAAAACATGCTGCAACAGTCCTTATCTGGAGGCAGCATAGGCATGCAACACTTCAGTGTAATCACACATGGATCTTATGTCTTATTTAATTTTTAATTGACCAAGATATTTCTGGTCTCTCTAGAAGTGCAAAAGTAGATGTGCATAGATTAAAAATACCAGTAATGGCTAGGAAAATAGCCTGGAGATGGGATTTAGCTTCTCTCACTCCCTGATTAATCCAAGTTCTTCTTCAAACTGAGTGTTTTCCTCTTTTCTCCACTACTAATCTTCTCATCAAGCCAAGAGAGGAACAGATCAGTACTAATGACACTATGACCTCTACAATCTTCCCAATTATCTTTCAGTTCTTATTGGATTCACATATAAAGAATAGCATTATATAGCTAAATCCTCTGCGACAGTCACAGAGAGGCTCTTCAGCATACAAAGGAAAAGGTAAATCTAACAGCATCCAATTCAAAAGCTTTCTACTTCTAATTCAGACATACTGAGTGGGGGTGAATCAACAGCGAAAATAATTTGGAAGCAAATTGTTCAGCGTGTTGGGACACTTTGCCTGTCTATGCCACTTGCTGTAACTAAAGAGTTTAGCAGCTCTCATTCCCAGTACTAAAACACTATGACCAATTATTAAAACAAGTGTTTTGTGCAGGCATTTCAAGTACTGGATGTGCTTTTTGTAATTGCTTTTCCTAGTGAGTGGAATACTGTCATCACTTATGCCCGCTGGTGCATAAATTTACAAACATCATGCAGATGCATTATTTGTAATAAAACTGACTAATGAACTTTAAAGGCCAATTATTTGTACATGTCTGCTGGCTCAGAGTAATCATGCATCATTCAGATTTACACTTACATACTGGCTGTTGTGCAATTTTAATCACTTGCTAATCTACAGTTCATGATAAGTATCATGTGTAAAGCTAGATCAAAAATGCGTTTCTCAGACTGTGAAGGTCCGATACTTCCACGATTGGAGTAGAAAGCAAAATAAAACTTGGAAGCTCTTTTAAAAAAAAATACCCCAATTCAGATGACTGGCAGCTCCCAAAATCTAAGTGCCAAGGGGTAACCATGATAACATTTCCCGAAGGACTCCAGTGGGTGCCTGTGTCCCAGTCCCCTAGGCAAGCTGGGACACTGCTTGAGGGGTTCCTCCTCGTGGAACTGCACCAGATCTATGCATCTGTGTAATGATGCAGACTGTTTTATTGATTTTGCTAAAAGGACTAACAACAGACTGCTTTGAAAGGATTTCTGACAAAATCACTGGGTCCTTGATTTCTACAGTTTTTCCAAGTATCTGTATCTGGCATCTTTTTATTTAAAGATTTGTTTTCCTCATGTGGCTCTTAGAAAGAGGTTTCAGACACGTAGGTTGTTGGCCCACTTCCACATCTCAGTATTCTTTTGCTGCATTAACTTTTCTTGCTTGTCTTTGTCTTTCCTCAAACAAATCAGCACTATCCTAGTTGTGATAACAAAAGTTTATGGTATGATAATTAAATACATACAGCAATTGTCGTCAGGAGCTAAAGGCTATATGCTGGGCAGACAAAAATGGCTCAGATTGAAGACAAGTTCCCTGCTTTTGCCACTCTCAGAATGCGGGAAGTCTGCTGGCCAGACTAGAATTACTGTCAATGATTTACCACCAGTGGAGAAGCAGAGTGAAGCCCCCAGGGGCTACTCCTGACTCTGTCACTGACCTTGGATTAGTCCCTTGACTTCTCTATGCTTCATCTTACCTATTGCAATGCTTAAGTCCCTAGCATGTGGATTTGGAAGTTTAATTAAGCTTTGCAAAAAATGCTTAAATCCCTCAATATGAAGCCATGAGGCTGTTCTCTTTTTTGCTCTCTTTTCTAATGTCTCCTGCAATGAAAATAACCAGTAAAAGATGTAAACTCTTAGAAACAAACACCTAGAAGAAAGCTACTGTACTGCCTGCTTCACTCAGCATTCACCATCACTCTGTCAAAAATGAGAGTGCAGACCTGTTCCTGCTGAGGGTGCCATTTCTGCAGCAAGTGGGGTGGTGGTGAGAGCTTGTCACCTAGCTGACGCTGCATGTAGTGACACTGAAGCCCCCAGGAAATTCTTCAAGAGAACAGTTTGTTAATGTCACCACTAAAAACTCTCATTAGAAAAATCATTGCTAAGAGTAAATGCCTTACATCTTTATACCCCTTTTTCTGTCTCCTCAGAGCCCGGTATTTCCACTGGGAGCCTGGGAAGTGCAAGAATCTGTCATATTGTCATAATAGAAAGAATTAAAAGAACCTGCTAGCTCTGGGAAGTGTTAAGTCATTCTGTATTTTTTTAATCTCTTTTACATACTAAAGAAAATGATAAAATTTCACCTCAGGAATGAGGGGAAGTTAAAGATGGGAGGGTGGATAGATATGGGAATAAATGTCACAGGTTCATTAGGAATCAACACTAGGAGAATAAGCTAGAAAAGAGCTCAGGTGAAAAAGCAGCTGAACCTTTTCAGGAAGCCCCAGGCAAGTGGAGAAAACTCTCCCTCAGTAATACACATAAGATCAAGGGACACTTCATTAAATGGCTGTGCCAGCCTTTGTACACACAGTTGCTTTGATGCAACAAGGAGAGTTTCAAGAAGGTGAGGGTGGAGGAACATTGCACTTAGGCAAATAGAGGTCAGGTCACAGAATGACAGAATCACAAAATGGTAAGGGTTAGAAGGCACCTCTAGAGATCATCCAGTCCTACCCCCCCGCCAAAGCAGCTTCACCTAGGACAGGTTACACAGGAATGCATCCAGGCGGGTTTTGGAAGCCTCCAGAGAAGGAGACTGTACATCCTCTCTGGGCCATCTGTTTCAGGGCTCTGTCACCCTCAAAGCAAAGAAGTTTCTCCTCCTGTCGAGATGGAACTTCCTGTGTTCCAGTATGTACCCATTGCCCCTTGTCCTATCACTGGGCACCACTGGAAAGAGACTGGCCCCACCATCTTGACACCCACCCTGAACCTGTACTGGTGGATTGTGTTATTCGTCCTCAGGTGCAGGACTCTACACTTGCCCGTGTTGGCCTTGTTAGGGTCCTTTAAATCCAGTGCCTCCTTCGGAGATGCCCCCTCTTCCAGCCCACTGAGCAATTCCTCTGTTCTCAAAACTCATTTCCCTCCTATTTTATTCAATATCAATGCAAAGCAACTCAAGGAGACTGAGTGACACTTCAAATTAAAATACCAGCAGTGCCTTGACAACCGACAGCCTTGTATTTCCTTACATCTAATCACAGCAGAACTGTCTTATAGTATGCTGCTTACAGCTTCACTGTTGGAGAAAATGCTGATAGAGTTGGCCTCAGGCAAGAGAGAGGTTTGAGCAAGTAAGAGCTGGAAACTTTTGAGAACTTTATTCAGCTTTGACCTTATTTTTTATTGATTCCTCCGAGGCACACTATTCAGTTCTTTCTGGGCATGAATTCTGTTTCTGAAGCGTAACACAGTTCCTGCTACTGCAGGAATGGACTCTGCAGACTTCTGGCATCTCTAAACCTACCTGGACAGGTTAAATACCCCTGCTTAAATCATTTCATGGTTTTTCATGCAAACATTGCATAGTAGTTGAACCAACAAAGTCCAAAATAAAATACAATGCATAAACCAACTCATATCTGTCCCAGGGGCCAGGTGATTTCCTTCTTCAGCAGATCTTCCTGTTTCTAGTAGTTACTTCCACTTTTCTAGGCAGAGTTTTATTAAATAAGAGAAATATCAGCTCACACCTAACAGCTTTCTTCCCTCAGATCTTTTCCCCATGAGCTTTCTTCAGATGTACAGCAGATTCTTAGAATCATCTGACCTTGTGGTTGTGTGTCAATCTACTCAGACGTGGTCTACACCTGTGTTTAAAGGGACATCAGAGAAGGCTTGCTGGTTTAGAAAATAAAAAAAAGCATACTCCTCCATTATGGGTCCATCTGGCTAACAGACGATGCCTTGCTATAGTGAGCTGACCTGCTGGAAGTGGTCCCTGTGTGAGTGATGCTGTGGTAGGTGCTCTAGCTGGACTTAGCAGGTTTGTCCTCAAGAAAGCACCAAAAAGGATATCCAGTTACTGCAGATATGTTTTACGAGACCACAAATAACCCTTGAAATGTCGGAGATTCATCTGCATGAAGCAAAAGAAATTACAAGGCTCAAAACTGTGTCCTCCCTGGCTACCTGGAGGACAGCTCCTACCCTCTTGTCTCCATCCATCAATTTCCAGTAGTCTCCAAAGTTACAATAAGCTACCCAGTCATTTCCTGGTCATAGAATCACAGAATGGTAAGGGTTAGAAGGGACCTCTAGAGATCATCTAGTCCAACCCCTCTGCCAAAGCAGGTTCATCCAGGCAAGGTCACACAGGAATGCATCCAGTCGGGTCTTGAAAGTCTCCAGAGAAGGAGTCTCCACAACCTCCCTGGGCAGTTTGTTCCAGTGCTCTGTCACCCTCTGAAGTGCTAGGGCCTGAGCAACAGGCTCTGAATAGAAGTTAATATCTGGATGAATCTCACAAGTAGGTGAAAGGATTAAGGCTGGCCAGATGCCTCCTCCTATGGTCAAGGGCAAGACTGGGTTGGCCTCTGTGTTTGTCATCAAGAAGAACTTCTAAGTCCACTGCTGGCTGCAACCTAGT
>VZZY01017458.1:0-28220 GCA_013400335.1 Eurystomus gularis
AATAAATAATACAGAAAATCACTGAAAGCTATAATGTCAAGTTTCAGCTATGCAGATGCTACAGCAGGAGATACATACCCTGAATGGGTTGGAATCCTTGTGATGTACTTGGATATGAGATTTTTAAGTGGCATTTCCTGCTAGAAATGCACAGTTGCTGAGGGAAAGTAGAGATCTGCTCATAATCTTGTAAAACGGTCGGTACTGTCATTTTATGGGAATGATGCATATATTCAGAAAGAATAATACGGTTTCTATCTGAGTATCTATTTATTTTCACTTAGAAACACAATTTGGACATCCACATACAGGCTTTTAGAAAATTTTTATTAAATCCTTCACTGTATGGACCACAATAGTATGAAGTTATTTCACAAAATAGTTGCTTGCTCATATCAATAAAGATACAGCACGGTGCAAATTTAAAAGCAGATCTGCTGCAAATCCATCTAATACTCACTTCAGCCAAAACTCTTTCAAAGGACTATGATTCATCAAAGAATAGAACAATTTCCATGTCTAAAGCTCTTTTTTATTGTATCTCTAAGTACCTCACAATCAGTGGAGGACTGTCATTTTCCAGCCCACTTTATGTCATGAGCTAAGCGACTAACCTATTCAAAGGGTTTAGTGTACTGCTTGGAAAACACAGAAAGATCGAGACCAAAGAGAAAATTAGCATTCCGAGGAGTATGAAAAGCTCATTTAAAGCCGAAGATTTAAATAAACTCAATTCTAATCTTTGATAGAAAAATATCAAAGGTCTATGAGCAAAGATTTTCATTAAATTTATGGTTGATGATATATCTGATGCTGAGTTATCCTAAAGAGAAAGATTTCTCATGCTAGAAAAGTGGACTTTTAGACTGTGTGAAACTTTAGAGGACTTTTTGGAGCATTGTATGTGAAGAGATAGAAACAAGTGAAAAATAAGGTAAAATGTGGGCTGAATTTACCATAGGTAGATAATGCCAGAATAACTTCGTACCTTTCTGTGGAAATATAAGAGATTTTCCAGAAAAAATTTTACACATTTAATCCAGCTGAAGTGGGTATAGCATCTGATGCAATGCCATGGAGACACTACCAGAACTCTGTGGTGAGAAGAAACTAGGTAAAGGGAAGATGACAACAGACAGCAGGTAAAGTTGCTGATGGAATTCCCCAAGAAGTAAGACTCGGGCCTCCTCTCATTTCATGGTTTCTTTTATAAGTGGGCACCAAATAGGGCTCTGTTAATTCAATTTCCCAACGACATGAAGCTAGAGGGCATTTTCTATTAACAGAAAAATTAGGACTTTTTATCCTAAAAGCTGCACGTCCTGGAAGACGGGAATGAAAAGAAAGCTCAAAAGGAATTTAATAGAAGAAAATATAAGATTGGATGCGTGGAGACTAACCCTATGAGATCTTCACATTTCTATTGCAAGCTGGGGGTTTACTGGTTTGAAATGAGTGGGAAAGGATAGTGCAGCTGATAACAGGGGGACCTTAAAATGCTGGTGAGATGCCAGCTGAATAAAAGCTGAATAAAATAGCCAGAAATTATTTCCAGTAGTCTCAAGAAAAAAATGAATGCCCCGGTATAAGAAATTGAAGAAGCCTCATTTGATGTGCAGCGTTCAAACCTGTTCAGTCATGGTCAGGAAAAACTGTATCTTGGAGAGGTGTAAGGACAGACTGTTTTCATCAGGAGGACTGAGAACCCTCTTGAGGGACAAAGGAGTGAGGAAAAACTAGACTTGGTATGTCAAGTAAAAAGGAAGGAAAAGAAGAGATGTGGTTGCCCTCTATGTCCTCCTCAGTGGAATAAATTCCAGGGAAAGGAAAGATCTATACACTACTATCTATAGTGTATAGACATCTATCTATCTAACATCTATACACTTGTCCAATCTTGGACAAGAACAACTGGATTTAACTGTCCATGAGTACCTTTGAGCTGATAACAAAAAGATTTTATACTACAAGGCTTGTGAAGTTTTGGGATAGTATTTTAATAGGAAAGAAAGAAAGTGCCATGTGGGATTCAACCATAGTTTTCATCTCTCACAAGAACACAGGAAAGTCTTTCTGAGCAAAGACTATTTGTTCAGAAAGAGCAAATTATTACATATTTTAGGAACTTCTGGCTAAATGCCTGTCTCTGGTTCTGCAGAGCAATGCAACAACGATTTCTGTTTTGGCAGATTACAGCATGGAAAGTAATGACATCTCTATGGCTTTTCTTTTACCCTCTTATAGTAGGGCATGATGAGAAAAGACTGTTCTCTCATGAGCCCATGAGGTGGTGGCACGTGCTGATGAGTTCCTATGTGGCTCACCCTGATCAATGCTCCCTGATTGAGATCTCCTCTCTAAACTGATCAAGAAGTTCAGATCTTTGTACCATTGACCAGAACTAATAATTTAAAAGTGCTGCTCTACTCTTAGGATCTTGCAATTTGAGATACTTTTTCATTAAAAAATATACTGGCTACATATGCCCTCTTTGCCACTGGAAAAACCCGTATATATTATTATACTTACGATCAGCTCCTAATTGCTTCTGAGTGGAGGCAGAGTGATTTCACTGCCTAACCTTGCAATTGGGTTTTAGTCATAATTTTTTTTCGATACAGTTAATTGAATTGAAATGAAACAAATGGAAAAAAGGAACAGCGATTTCTCTTTCAAGCTCATTGCCTAAAATTTCTTTAGACACTGCTCATTGCTCCTTATAATGCTACTCTGCCTAACTATAACTCCTGCCTCTTCTTCTCTGTTAAAATGCAATTTACCAGTGCAGGCTTTTAGCGTGCAGTACAGAAAGATGTTTTGTGATGTGACCTTGGAGTTTCACTTATGACAGGGAACAAACCCCGTTGTTTTCCAGGGGACTGGTCATTTGGGATAAATACTGGAGATTCGCACAAGGACTATGCCAGTACCCTCTCATTACTACTTTCATACACGTACAGCATGAAACATTTAACTAATCTAGATTCTTTTTCTTCTCAGTTGGACAGAAGCTTGTGAGACTAATGCCCTTTGACAGCCGTTCACTTAGAAGTTACTTTGGATCCTTTACACCTCCTCCATTTTCCTGGAGCTGCTTGTGTCTCATCATCTGTTTTTTTAAGATGGCACTTAGTGTTGTAAGTACCTCTGAAAAGTGCAATGTACCCTTACCAGAGGTTGCTGCAATGCTTTTCTTAAGCTTCATCTCCTCTTTTTCCATCATTATTTCCTTATTTGACAAGCTTAAAACCCTGCTCACATGCCCATATCTCCTGATGATCAGCAGTTGGAATAATCAGAATCTTTAGAGGCAGGTAAAGTAAAAAACCTCACCAAACTCTATCCTGTTTCCATCTTTACCTCCATCTTTGAAGGAGGGCCTGTCATGATTGCTAACTGACTGTAACAAAGCAAGAACCCTTTCTTGTCACTGTTATTCCAGGTGAGACCAACTTTCAGCTTACAGCTTTGTTTTAGCAGGATAACACCGAGAGGAATGTCGTTTATGGTGGGAATAAAATATGTGGGATCTGGTTCAGAGTGAAATCAGAAGGATGGATTCTACTTCATTGTTTTGTTTTGAAGGATAACTCATTTAGACCTAGTTTCAAGGGCAAGTTTAAATTAAAAGCACATTGTGCAGATTTGTAAAGAAGTGGCTAACTGTTAGAAGGTCAGCTATCTTGTAAGCAGCGAGTCATGGGAAAATTGTGCTATTATGGGTTACATAAGCATAACAAAGCTTTCATCTCTAATTACTGTTTAATTTGTCCTCTTTGAATAGATTGCATAGCTCTTTTGGCCTTCAGGGCTTCAGTTAAAACGGGGTTTGACTTTTTGCTAGCGAAAGATACTTCCCAATCAGAAAAGAATATAACGAGACCTGTTTCTTCACTCTCAGTGGGCAGAAGAAAGAATACAATACAAAGTAACACAAAGCTGGAGCACAAATTGCACCAGATCAAGGGGAGCTGGGATTCCAGGGCCGACCAAATTTAATCTCAGATATTCTTTGTTCATTTTTGAAACACCGGTGAAGGGGATGTCCTGCAATGACCGCTAATAAAATGAGGCATAGTCATCATCTGTGAAGAATAGACAGGTCTTGGGCAGTATGTAATATTCAGAGGGAGGAAAATGATGACTTACCATAGGTTTTTTAGAAACTGTACCAGGCAATTGATCCATCCTCAGGGTCAAAATCGGAAAGCAAGATGAGCATTGCAGAGATCGACCATCAGCTGTAGAGAATACAAGCAGAGGCCTGAAGTCCAGAAGATGAAACTAGACCACCATATGTCAATATATATCTCTATGTATATACTACTAGACATATAGCAAAATAGAAGGAAGGGTTAGATGGACTTTTGGCTATAGTTATTTTGATGTTGTATTGTTATAACCGAGAGCAAGAGAGCTCCTATACTTCTATTTATATAGGAATATATCTTCGATGTCCTTCACTGAGATACATTTGCTCAGATTCTGCTCAACTCATTCAGCTGTCTACTCATTCAACTGACTAACATCCAGCATCACGCGTGCATGAAGCTGGACATTAAAGCACTTCTTATACACTGTGGTTTGTTGCTTTTCCTTTGAAACTCCTGTTTTTCAAATTGACAAGTACAGTAGGTGGATCAAAGTCAAGTGGTTGAAACAAGTTAAGTCTGAACGACTTGACACGACCTCAACCAAACTGAGCCAGAAGCACAGAAAATACCTGGCTGACTTGACATGAAAAATGCAGTCTCAGGTTTATTTAAAAGAAGTTGTATTCAGTTAAAGCATTGTTAGCTCATGTGTAGCACTATGCAAAGTAGCTCCACTGACAAAACAGTGACTTCTGGAGCAAAATTCTTATTATAGTTATTAGTATGTCCAAAGCTATGTCAAAGTATGACATATTTATTAGTGTGTCCAAAGGTAATGCAGTAAACTTCTGGTTAATTGATGCTTTGTCGTGGTTTTTTAATAAAGCTAAAAACTTTTCTTTCACAGAGCAGGAGACAGGAGACATTGCTTCATGAATCCATTATTTTTTCCTATTTTACCAGTTAGGATAGTGCAGATTGGATTGTACATTCTGAAGAAAAATTCACCTAAAGAACAGAAAGTCCCCTAAATACTGCCAGTGGTATGTGACCAGGCAACTGTAATGATTGCTCGGTTATGATGCTCCCTGGCCCATTGAAGTTCTCTAGAGAAGATCATCACCTTTTATCCTTAAGACTTACTCAGATTCTTCCCCTTGCATATCAGGTTTCAGACGCTATTTTGTTAATTTCTATAGATATTTATTTTTACCGTAAGCTTCATTATTTTCTGTATTTTCTACCTCTTGCCATAGAGTACAGATAAATGATTATACTTTTTTATTAAATAGCACAGAAAAAAATCCACTTATCATATTTATTACATTAGTTTAGGAATATTTAAAGATACATATTTTCCCCTTAAACGTGTCAGTAGATATGTAGACTAATGTATATATATAATAGACATATATAAATTTCAGTTCTGGGGAAACATAGGCATGTGGTTGACTCCACAGATAAATGCAAGGAGACCCACAGTGCATATGTTTTTGCAAGACTGGAAGCCTAATGTGCCATACAAGAGTAGCTGAAATAACTACCTTTCAAGGAACAAAACATGGAAGCGTGTTTTCCCAACAGGTCTATTTTCCTTAATGCCTACTGTCATTTGCTTTGAAGAGTAAAAAATGACTCCTTGAAAATGCATTCTCGGATTGAAAAGCTAATGACCAGGACATGTTGTGTGTGTTCTTTCATCATAGAAGGAGAGCATGAAAACATTACTTTGTGCATGAACATCTGGGGAAACATCTGCTGTGTTTTATTAGAGCTAACTCACTTACCAAGCCCCTTGTCCTGAGTTTTTCCATCCCAGTTTCCACTACTTGAGCAAACAGATAATTTGTGGTTGACTATCAGAGCATAATATTTCATCATCTTTCCAGCAGTACTTTTTTTCCCCCGTTACTCTTGATCTTTTTCCATATTAAGAGTGCAGTGTTTATCTTTACCTGTGACCCAAACAGTTGGTGCTGACCATTAACCTGCCACAGTCCTTTGTTTCAGATATTTGTCTTTTCCAAACAATATCTAATTTATCTTCCACTGTTTGGCTTTCCACTTTGGAAGTATGTCTCCAGTGATTCTTGGAAACGTGGCATTGGGATGAGATTCTCTTTCTCTATCAAATAATCCAACAGCAGGATTTCCAAGACATGTAGAGCTATTGTTTTCATGTGTAGACAGTTCCAGTTGCTGTTACAAAAGATGCTGTCATTCTCTTTATATAGTTTACTCTACAGTTTACTCTGTTCAGATTTTCTCTAGTCAGCTGCAAAATATTTTGTCCCCTTGTGTTGTATATCTGTGCAGGCACTTGTATACTTAGAATCATAGAAGCATTCTGGTTGGAAGACACCTTTAAGATCATCAAATCTAACTTGATGGCTTGACAGCTCTTTTGGGGAGGAATTTTTTCCTAATATCCAATTTAACTTCACTTGGAGCAATTTAAGGGCATTTCCTCTTGTATTATCACTCGCTACATGGGAGAAGAGCCCCACCTCCACCTCTCTACAACCTCCTTTTAGGAACTTTTCAAGAGTAAGATCTCCCCTGAGTCTCCTTTTCTCCAGGCTCAACAATCCCAGGTCCCTCAGCCACTCCTTGCAAGACTTGTGCTTCAGACCGTTCCCCAGCTTTGATGCCCTTCTTTGGACATGTTCCAGCACCTCAGTGTCCTTCTCGGCCTAAAACTCACCCCAAGATTTGAGGTATGGACTCACCAGTGCCAAGTACAATGGGACTTTAACCAAAGCAAGTCTCCATCTCTGGTCAGCTTTAAGGACTGATGTTTTTCCTCCTCTCATTGTGTAACCTTTAAAATAATTTTTGTGGTTCTTTTCTGAATCATTTGCAGTATTTCTTCCAAGTCTTTCTGATGCAGAAAAGCCACATATCACAGAACTGTCAAAGGCAGTAGCAGTAAGAAGTCAGTTCAATGTTTAGAATCAAATTAAGGAAGCTGTAAGTTGTTTTTAAAGGAGATTCTACAAGTCAGATTTCTGTAAATACACTACAAAAGTCCTCTAGTCAAACTAGACTTAATGCTGGGAAAGGCTGTTGATTTTGCTGACAGCCATGAGATTCCAGGTGAAAAAAAGAAAATAAATAATAATAATAATTAAGAAACAATCTTGCAGTGCCCCAAGCTGCAGGATAGGTTTACATTCTTTATTTATTGTGAAACAGCCAAATTAGACATGCAAAGAAATAAAATACTAGAGAAGATACGTTACCCAACAGCTAATGGAATCAAAATCCAAAGTGAAAAGATAAACCCAAAATAAAGGACCTTAAGGTTGCAAGTTGGCTTCAAACTGAAGTTGGAACTACAGTTCAAAGTGGAAAATGTGGATTTATGTCAAGAGGCCAGAGATTAAGATCTGCCACCTGCCCTGAAGACTTTGCACTCAAAGTAAATCAAAAAGAGAGTCTCTCTGGGGACTGCTAGTGCCCCTAGAAGAAGCTTTGTGATTATAACAAAATGCCTTGGGGCACTTTGAGTGAAATCCTCGTTTAGAAATAAATGATCCAAATTCTGTTTTCTTTTATACCGCCATAAATCCATCGTAACTCTCCTGATAAAAACTTGGCTCATGTCTTCACCATATCTAAAATGTTAACAAACTATGATGTTGCCAGATTGTAATAAAAGTTGCAGAAAAATCCTCTCCTGGCACAGTAACTCTAGGAAGATTAGCTAGAAACTTTTTAAATTGTTGGCCTGACAATTTCAATTTCTAGACAAAAAAAACAACCCACAGAAATACAGAAACCGAGGCAAAATTTCCAGCTGAATGAGACTGATTTGTGAGTCCTCTTCTCTCTTGCTGTGATAAAAAAAATAAAGACAATTTGGTGGCTTTTGATAAATACAGATCTTAGATGCTTTATTAATGTATATATAGCTGTCCTGAAAAGTATCAGTTTGACAGACCTTAACACTGTTTATTCCCAGAGCACTTCAATCACTCACACTCCTTTGATTTTCATGGTTCAGCTCACAAAATACATGTAAATTTGGGGCTGCTGCTCTTGCAATACCGATGGCAATGAGAAGAGAGAAGGGAGAATGAGTGTGTAAATAAAATTTATCAATCAATTCTCAATCAATCAGTCAGCATCGCTTTTTCCCAGGAATTTTGTCCATTGCTAAACTTTTGCTAAAACTGATCCCCAGTCATGGGATGGAATCCCAATAAGACTGAGACACAACGAGGAAGGATGGATTTTGACTCAGAGGCACAAATAGCTCAGTGCCATCCTCACAGCTAACCAACAAGCACTGTCTGAGCCGGGTACCTGTATGGGAAGTCCTTCTTCCTCGCCAAGAACTGCAGAAGGGTTAGACTGTGATTTGGGATCATGCAGTGCCCAGCAAGCTCTCACCTCAGAGGAGAAACCAGGTCAAGCCAAAAGGAAGGCTGTGCAGACAAGCAGCCCCATGTCTTGTCTCACTATGCATGAGAAAAACATCTATAAAGTTATCTGATTTAAACAGATATCCACCTAATAGGTGTGACGGAGTTGCCCAAAGCTTCTTTCTCCCTTGTAAAACTGTCCCTGAGTTTTAAAACCCTGTTTGCATGTCACCAGTCACCATGGCTCAGCTGGCATGCAGTAACTTGGTCTTCACAAGGCAACACCCCAGGGCCCACAAGCACCAGGCTGAGCTCCCAACCCTGCTGCAAGTTCCCTTGAATGGCTCACTGGGCTTTCCTTTGGTATTTGTAAAACGGGGATAACGATACTTCTTTTCTCCCGCTCACTTCCTTTTTAAAAATCAATTTCAAATGTGCATAAAGACTGTTCCTATAACACCAATGTTATGAGTCCCTTTCCCAGCTTTCCCAGGATCCTACTGTGATGGCTAAGAGAAGCAAGGAACAGGTATCTGGCATCAAAACTACCTTTACACTAACAAAGCCTCACAGTAAAATGCAACTGCCAAAAGGAAAAACAGAAGTAACATAAAATCAGCATGAAAGGGGAAAACAGCAAAAAGAAAAGCAATAATTATCAGAAAAATCATCAGCAAAAAATAACTTATTACCATAAGCTATATTATGCACACAGCCACCTGAGCTAGTGACTTAAAAAATGAGCAAGTGTTACCCTTGAGATCATCCAAAAAGAAGCTTCTAATTATTTAAAGATCCCAAGACCTCTCAGGGGATCAGAACTTTGGAGCTTCTTTTACAAAAAATTTACTTTCTTCCCATTCAAGAGTGCACATATATGTGTTTTGGGGGGAGTGGGCAGTGATAATTTGATAATTTCAGAAAGATACAGATAGCCAAAGCCAACAGGCAGCTTAGTCACACACAATAATCTCTGAGGTATTAAGCCTGCAGGTTAGAAAACCCATTTCCTGGAGACTTATTTTACACGCAGGATTATTTCCACTGGAGCACTGCTCATTTTTTGCCAGGCTGACATGAGAGGCACCAAAGCAACTGGCAGAAGAGATGCTCAGGGACAACTGGTGCAGAGCCAGGAGATGCTGTCAGAGATGGTACTGCCTGTCTCACCATGTCCTCCCTACCTCTCCAGGGAGGAGGAGATTATTAGCAGGAGAACATGTGTTGGGGAATGGCTCACAAGAGGCGAGGATACTGCATTAAAACTTTAGTGCAAATCCGGAGGGACAGACTGTATTTCTCAGAGGCAGTATCTTTTCCCAGCCTGACATTTGTTTGCTTTGTCATGTTGTAGCATTTAGGCAATGCCCCATGTGCACTATAGTGAGAAGTTCTAAAGTTTAATTCACTTTAAAAAAAAAAAGAATACAAACTCAGAGAGGTTTCAAGAGGTATTTTTTTTTTGCTTTATTTTCATCTCTCATCTTGGGCAAGGAGAGCCTATGGGACACCTTCATTTCTAGAAGATACCATTATTCAGTTCTTATGGAGAGTGTGAAGTTATACAGTACACCCCAAGACAGTTTAAACACATCGACTAAATCTCTTACCGATGTGTTTGTTGCAGAGTTAAAATTTGGGCTGAAAACTGTCTCTCTCTAGTATATTTTTCAAAGGTTTCCATGAACATGGTAAATGATGAGAGAAGATGTTACTCTGTTGTTACCAGCACAGGTGGGAAGGGATGTATGAAGGAGGTATGGGATGATGAACCAGACACATGGGAAATGCCACTTGTTCATATTTGGGAGTGTTTGAGTAGGTGATTCAAATGAAAGACAAGTATACAAGACTTAAATAAGTATTTTGCACATCAGTGACTTGTGAGAAAAAATGGGTGGCAGTCTGTGTCAGTTTAAATAAGACTCCGAATTATCAAACTGAAAGCCTTAAATACTTTTTAAGTAGAGTTTAATCACATTACACAAAGGGCAGTACAATGAAGTTGCTTGGGCTGAAAAGTCTCTGCTGTACCTAAAAGAGAAAAATCTCATAAGTGGCAGTTTGCCCAGAGTCCCCTCTGGGGAAGGCAGGAAAGAACGAAGGATAGTGCAAATTTAAACTGAAAAACCAGAGAAGTTGTTTGTGCCCCTTTCAAATAACACACTGTTGGCCCTCTGTGAGACATGGGTTTCAAGTGGTTTGCAGCAGTGGATATCTGCTAAACAAAACAATATTACTCCTGAACGTATTTGGATAAGTAAATGAAACAGTTATTATGACTACAGTTCCCAGAGTGTGTTCTCACTGTAGAATTTAATCCAGAAAGGCTGCATACAAAGCACTGAGGAATAGCTGCGGACAGATGAGAGTAAAACAGCAACAAAGGAAGGCCAGCAACAGTGGAAGATGAAAGCTGCATGGCAATACAACTGTCCTGCTTCTCCATGCTTCCTTGTCTTCAAAGCAAACTGAAAGCAGATGGGCCTGGGAGCAGAGTTCTGGGCAGGACCGTGAGATTTGCTACAGGCAGTGAACCATCTCCACAGGATGATGGAGGAGAGTGGCTCCATCAACCTCCTTCTCCTGGAAAGGACTTACTGTTCTGGTGCTCCTCTCTGACGAGGAAAGGCTGAGAGTTCTGGGGCTGTTTAGCCTGGAGAAAAGAAGCCTGAGAGGAGATCTGATCAATGCTAATCAATAGCTAAAGGGCAGGTATCAAGAAGGTGGGGACAGACTCTTGTCAGTGGTGTCCAGTGACAGGTCAAGAGGCAACAGACACATACTGAGCAAGAAGTTCCATCTGAAGATGGGGGAAAACTTCTTTGCTGTTGAGGGTGATGGAGCCCTGGCTCAGGCTGCCCAGAGAGGTTGTGGAGTCTCCTTCTCTGGAGAGATTCCAAATGTGCCTGGACACGATCCTGGGCCCCCTGCTCTGTGTGACCCTGCTTTAGCAGGGGGGTTGGATGAGGTGATCTCCAGAGGTCCCTTCCAACCCCTAGCATGCTGGGATTGTATGATCCTTTTTGTCTGAGGCTATTCAACAGATTTAGACACACTGGACGTCTCCATGCCCCCAAAAGGCAGGTTTTTATTTTATTTTATGGCTGAGAAACTAAAGCATGGGGAGGTCAGTTGACTCCTCATTCCTACAGAACATAACCCCTCTTGCAGCACTATCTGTTCTGGGAAGTTAGTCAGGAATATATAAAATTAAATATTTAATGGAACTATATATTTAAACCATCTTAACACCCACCTCTTCTCTGCTGTATTCCATTTCTTGCCTATTTCATACGCTCCTTTTACCTCTTATCTCCCCTCATGGTTTACCAATTTTACTGTCATTCACACTACTGCCATTTCCTTGCCTCTTTTGTCTACAAAACCAAGTAGCATGCGATGTTTTCTATCACACAGACTTTATGACCAGAAATTCTGGAGATACAAAGCCTCTAGTCTGCTCTAAGTATTCCTTCCTGCCCACCCCCCCACCCCCCCTTCCAAACTTTCCAGTTTGGGGCTTATTTGACCCCTACATGGCTCAGTGCTGTATAAAGGGCATTAGAAACTTCCACATTTCATGTGATGGGATGACTGCACTCAGACACTTACCATAGCAGCTTGTGAGTTAGGTGACCCAAACACCACCACCATGGCGCTGCCAGATGGACCAGCTCCAGGTCTTATGTGAGTGGAGACATGAGCACAATTTTGCAAAGGACCAGAGAGCTGCTGCTACCTGAAAGCCACTTCTGAAGACTGACATCTTGATCGCTGCTGGTGCCCAGTTACATTAAAAGGCTGCTCTGGAAATCACTTCCCTTCAGGGCTAACAAGATGAGCAAAGGGTGAGGGGGAACAAAAAACCTCATCCACCTTCCAGAGCATGCAGGTGAGGAATCAGTTTGACTATACAGATGTCAGGTTGTACAAGTGAAGTATTACTGGAGGAAGGAAGGTGTCACCAGCCCCACTAAAGCAAGGAAAAAAACCCTGACACAAAGGTGAGCTGAAAGTGAAGACGTGCTATTTTTTGAATGAGTTTGGAAACCATTAAACTTTCACCATGTCATGCTTATTATCATTTTGCAGACTTTCAGTTGGGTTCTGCAGACATGTCAGGGAAAAATGTTAGTTAGTTGTCACTTACATGATCATGTCTGTAGTCACTTCTCTTTTATTCCTCTGGGAGTCATCCTGTAAGTTTTGAAGTTGTAGGTTGGTGTCAATCAGCTGTTTGTTCAGGACTTTTCTATTCTCTAAACTTCCTCTCTGTTCTCACCTACTCAGAGACAAACAAAGGCAGAAGTGTCCAATTCCATAAGTTACTCAGCTACAGCATTTCACTACCCTGTCCTGAATAATTGGATATTAGTCATCTTATGTTATGTTCCCATTACCTGGACTTCTACATGGAAACACAGTGAATAGTCAGTAATGGGCAAAGACTTTTCTTGTTTCCAGCTAAATCTGTCCATCCACAGCTGAACAAGAGTGTTTGTATGAAAAACAATTGTTCCTAAACCCCCCGGCTTTAACAAAAAATGCATCTACAAAAAGAATTACAGCAACAGAATACCAAAAACAAGCAAGTTTGACCTGAGCAGCTGTAAAGAATCGGGGTATTGTTAATTTTGGAAATCTGCAGCCAAGGCATGAAAAACTCTCCTTTTTGTCCTGGATTTTGTGTCAAAGAGAAACTCAAGCAGGCTTTACTGAGAGATGCAAAATAATTTCCAGTGACATAGGGGTAGGATTTATGGCCCAAGGATTTGCTTCATTTTTCTGCAGAAGTAGGCAATATTAAAAGCAAACCAAAACTAACCCTGGAACTCCAAAGCACAGTACAAAATAGTTTTTTCCTGAGTCAGGGCATTGTGCAGGGTGTAAAGCACCGGGCACATGCTGCCCACTGGCAAGAGGGACAGTAAATGACCTCAGATCTCTTTAGTCCAGTGAGTCTTGTGTTTTTTAGCCATCCTGAAGCATTTCAGGCCCTGATATGAGTGTGTAGTCAAACACTGGTTTTACTTCCCTTGGAGTCTGGGAAATTTCCCTTGATATTCATGTACCAAATACAAGGTTCTTCCACCAGGGTCAGTCTTTTTGTTCCTGTTTTTTTTAGTGCTGGGCACTCCTGGCTACCGAGTAGGCTGCTGAAGTCCTACAACACAGCAGACAGTTGTTAACCATCAATCCCATTCCTCATTCAAAGGAGACTTTCACAGGGAAGTTTCATTTCAGTGCAATCAGTTTGGAGCAATAGGGGTGGAAAGGTTTTGAAAAGGCAGGCTGGAATCAGCATGCATGTGGCAAATCAAGGAAGATGACAGCCAATTTCCAAAGCAGACAGACTGAACTTTATTCTGCTCTAAGTGGTAGGACACTAGGGGGAGTGTCTGCCCTTTTCCTGACAAAGACTGAAGGGAAATAATTTCCTTTAAGCAGTGAGTTGATGCAATTCATATTAAACCACACAGAATCATTTGAGTTGCATAAAGCCAACACTGAGTCATCACACTGACATGCCCCCACGACCTCTGGTCTTCTGTGCTGTTGCTTCTCGAACAGCCAGTATGTGTTTCTCTTCTTTCCCTTCTTTGCCATCTCCAGGTAGGAATGTAACCTGGCTGAAACAGCTGCTGCTCTCACTCTTCTGTGCTGTACTAAACTCCTCTTTCTGCCCTAAATACCTTTAATAAGAAACTGAGGTCCTCGTGTATTCCTCTGGTCAGTCAGGTTAGCTGATAATTCAAAATAAGCCAACAGAAGATTATAAACTGTTAGAGATGCAAAATCTTTGTTACAGATGGCAAGCAACAGTATTGCAAATATTAAGGAAATACAATGATATATACAGTTATTTAGAAGGTTTTATATACATATCTTTCTAAGTCTGTTTATATATATATATATATATATGTATTCACACATAAAGTATCCAAATAGTATCCAAGGAAAAATAAACTTGTGAAGACTGAGGATATGTTTCAGTGCATGTTGCCTGTCTTAACCTGATGCATGTCTAAATGTCAGGGTTAATCAGATAGATATCTTAAAGTGCCTAGACACCTATCATGCCAAAGAGGTCTTTGACCTCCTCTTTGTGATCTTGTTCTTGAAACAACATTCAGAGGAGAATCCATTAATAGAAAGGGAAAGCAGCAGTGCGTGGGCCACGATTTGCAAGCTCACTCAACTATCAAAGGGGCCATGAAGTCAACAGCTACATGAGTACTGAGAGATAAGAGGAAATTTCTTAACAACCTCATGTCAGTAATTTGAGAGGCTAATTGGTGTAGGAAGCAACATCACAAACGTTCTTGGAGAGATTAATTAAATTGATCGGAAATTAATTACATTGATTTAAAACACTTTGAAAAATCAGCTATCATAAGTGACAGTCTTGGGTTGGACCATAAAATAACTGATTAAGCGGAAATAAACGCAATTGGATTTGGATAACTAAATCATAGACAGCCAGGAGGGGATGGATTAGAAAATGATTAGGCTAATCTTGAAGGACAAATGAAACGGGAGGAGCTTTCCAACCCTTAAATGCTGTTGTTATCTTTGTTAACATGGACAGTATTTGGTTTTGAGAGAACTCAGGCATAAGAAAGGGGTACACAAACCATTAAGTTATGTAGCAAATGAAGGCAAGACACTCCTATATGCTCCCTTTTGTAGAACAAGGAAAAGGAGGAAAGCAAAGCAATCAGAAGACAACATATAAATGGAAATATTTCCTTAGAAGATTCACAGTTCTTCCGCTCCCAAATCTCTGCAGAATTCCAAGGATTAGAAACTGATACAGACACTGCAAGCAGGAGAAATAACACAATTAGAGGGACCTTAAAAGGCTAGGTAATCCACTGTCCAGAGTTAGGATCAGCTCTGCCCATCTCGTCCTTCTAAACTGCCTTATCTCAGAAACAGCTTCCCAGTTTCTGTGCAACAAAGATTTGCATGTTTTTCTGTATAGCTCCATGTTACAGCTTTCACCATCCTTAGAAGAAATAAAAGCTGGGTAACGCAGGTCATTGTTTGTTGTTCTGTCCTGTCTGATGGTTTCTAGATCCTGAGATGAGTACTTTACAGGTGTGTACTGAAATGGCAGCAACTTCCCTTTGCATGTATGAGCTGGGAATTCACAAGATGGTCATATGCAGATCTGCTGGCATTTAAATTAAAAAGAATTATACCCATAAAAGGTTTACAGGATTTTCAAATAGGGCATAAAGAAACATTAGGGAGCATGCAAAACTCATTGCAATAAATCAGTGTGACAGCCCCAACAGCTTTTGGAACCAGCCTTTGAAAACGTACAAATTTTCACAAGCATGTCACATCACCTCTTTTTTCCTCAAAGTTTGTGTGCATACACAGCCACTGCAAGAGAAAATGCAGTGACTTGAGTGTTGTTTGAGAGCCATTACTCCCAGGACTGAATAGTCAAACCTACAAGAGCGCTACAGACTTCAAACACCACAAACACAGACAGGGATAAAAAAGAGGAGGGGGAAAAAAAAAAAAAAAAGAAGGTGCTCTTCCAAAAGGCTCAAAACTCATGATAACACATGACTTAGAGGCCACACAGCGGCTTCAGTCAATGCCAGGATCTTCCTGTGCTTAGGTACAAGAGGCACAAAGGCACAGAGCCTTCCCCAAAGCTGAAAAAAACCAAGATGACAAGTCCAACATACAGTGCGTGGTGTCATTCAGAAGGAAGCCTACACCAAGTACCAACATAGCTTCCAGTTCTCCGGACAAGTGTAGGGAGAGAAACCATATCCTCTCTCATGCCTTCTTCTTCTCAGATAAAGTTATTTTGGTTTCCTCTCAAGAAGCTTCCTGTCTTTATGGTACTTCTAAGTACAGAACCTTGAAAATTTCCGTAGTGATTTTCAAGCCATTTCCATTATACCAGCTTTTCAATCTTTCTCTGATTTTTAATGTCCTTACCTTTTCTGTCTTAGTCACGCTTCAATTTCTTCATAATATCACTACCTGAAGTGCTGGGGCCTGAGCTGTGGGGCCTGAGTTGGAGTTGATCTGTGGATGAGTCACAACCTAGCAGAATGTTTTGTTTTTCCCATTGGCTTCATGTTCCAGAGGCAGAACCTGGCCCACCTATGTCTGTGGCTCCACCCTCACCCAGCTGATTGTGGTTGGGGTGGTGGGTGAGGCCAGGGATATATCAACCAGGATGAGAGCAGTACGTGTGTGGTCTTTGTTGGGGCTGGTTGTGATTTGCTGAACTTTCTCAGTGGTGCCCTTCTATGTGAAGGGTGACTGGGGGAGTCATCTTTGTTGTGTCCAGCAGGTGATGCTGGCACCACAGTGGGCAGTGAAGGAGCTGGGCCCACAGGAACCTGTGGCAGGACTGTCTGAAAGAAGGTTGCTGAGGGGATGTTGCTGAGTTCAGTGTTGGCCTGTGTGATCAGGCAACTAATGGCAGCATAAATGATGATTGCTGAACCAGCTCAACACTACCACACTGAAATCATGTGGCCCACCTACTTGGAGAATGTCACATTTTCCTTCTACCAGTGTTGTGCCATTTTCTATACTCTTGTTCCTATTATCCACCTTCTCATTCCCTTAAGTGTTTTTGTTGCAAACTAAGGCAGAACATTTATTTTGTCTTCTAGCCATATTCAAAGTAATTTGTGGGTGTCTCTGCATAGCAACCTGGCTTATTTCTTCCTCCCTTCTATTTATAGGTCTGAAGAACCTTTGCTAATTGTTTCATAAACATGCATTTGACTTTTGTCAATTTACATTAAATCATATCCTTCTTGACCCCAAGAGCTTATTTTTCATTTCTAATCAGTTCTTTTTTCTATTCTTTTTAAGCTCTTTGTTAATTTTTTAGAGCTAATTATTCCAAGAGAGAAGTCTGGAAATCTTCCTTACTGTGCTTCTTTTTGCGTAATATACAAATTCCTTGTTATTTTTGCATCTTTGTATTAAAGAAAATCTAGAAATCTTCTATATGCAAGTGTTCAAACTTTTCAAGTGAGTTAACACCACTAGGCACTTTTTTCAGCCATCAACAGTTTTGCTTTGGAATTTTAAATCTTATTTGCAGTCTATTTTTATCCTTGCATAAGTTTCCCAATGCTATCTTAACATCAATTTTTTTCTAAATTACTTCTGAACCAGAAAATTGTCTGGCTTTCCATTCCAATTCCTTTATCAATATCTTTTGCTAGTCACACATATTATCCCTATAGCTTCTCACTGTAGGCCTTAACCTGCAATTTGTATTCTGTTTTTGCTGCCTTAGCTTCCTGCATATAGTTCATAGAATCACAGAATGGTTTGGGTTAGAAGGAACCTTTAAAGGTCATCTCATCCAACCTCCCTGCATTGAGCTGAGCAGGGACATCTGCAACTCGAGCAGGTTGCTCAAAGCCCCATCCAACCTCACCTGGAAGATTTCCAGGGATGGACCATCAACCGCCCCTCTGGGCAGCCTTGGCCAGGCTCTCACCACCCTCATTCTATACAATTTCTTCCTTCCCTCTAGTCTAAATCTCCCTCTTTTAGTTTAAAATCATCACCCCTTGTCCTGTCACAACAGACCCTGCTAAAAGGATTGTCCTCATCTTACTTATAGGCCCCCTTTAAGTACTGAAAAGCTGCAATAAGGTCACTCCTCATCTTTCCACCAGCCCCAGGGCAGTAGGATCCAGGCACAGACTCATTGTAGCCATCTTCTTGCATCCCTGCCTTGCTCCCTGCCTCAATTCCAGCCGCTTTTAAATTATTTTTTAATTTTTTTTTCCAAGATTGAAGAGCAATTTATGTTTTCTGAATTTCGGTGCTAATGTACCCCTGCTTTTGAAACTGGTTTCAGTTAATGAACATTGCTACGGAAGAACTATTTGGCCTGCCCTCTGTTCACAGCTGTAAGGCAAAGATGACATCTCTAACTCAACCAATATACAGCAAGTCAGGTCAATAAGAGACACATTTTTCTTTTACTGTAAGATTTAGACCCTGGATCTTTCTAACAGATTTTCTTCTTTCCCCTCAAAAGTTTTTTAAAAGTCTCTCTAATGTCAATACGTTTTGCAGTCAAACCATAGTCACTCTGCACCTTTCCTCCTTCAAAGAGCACAGAAGCTGTGTAACTGGAAGCTGTTACAAGCTTAATTAAAACTGCTTGTAACTTACGTATAGGCAAAACAGCCAAGCAAATGAAAAAGCAGTTTGTTGCACCAAGAGACTCCATCTCTGAACAGGCTGCGGTTATGGGAAGTGAAGTCTTAGAAAGAAAGTAGAGAATACAGAAGGAAGAGTGGTGGAAGACTTTAGTATCAGAGAAGGGAAGATTTCTTTTAAATGGGTAATGATCTGTGTGGATCTAGGTTTCCTGAACTTGAATTATACTTTTTTCTATTTTCATTAGAAATTTAAATACCATGTTAAAGACAGTCAGAAATGTATGCACTCCAACTTCAGTTTCACCAAGTTCATAAATCATCAAATCTGTTCATAAGATAGAAAAATATGTAGGAAGACAGCAATAGGGTGGCCATTAGAAAATAAATATCCATTACATTTGTAGCTAATCTCTTCCTCAGAGCTATCCAGGAACATTGCTTTGGGACCCTTATAGCCTGTTACTTCACGTTGCCATAGGACAATTAACATACAACACAAATCTTCACTGCATATAGTTGTTTTGAAGAGACCATGCCCAATGATGTAAGTGAATCAATGACATAACCACTGCTGCCATTAAAAATCTTGCTCTTTACTATTCAATCAGTGATTGTCTTCAGTTCACTGTCACATAATTTGCCTGATTTTTCTTCCCTGAACTAATAACTAACTTCTCCCATTCTTTCTTATTCTAAAGTTCTTTATCAGTCAAGGTACTCTCTTCCCAAGAAACATACCACTGTAGGGCCATATATGAGTTCAGAAAGTCCCTCTTTCCAGTAGTCACTGCCTCCAAACCTTCCTGAGGGTACCAGCTCTTAAACCATCTGTTGACTGTCACCTTACTCCCTTCTTTTCCTCCTCTGCGAAGTGAAAGATTGCCACAATAATGCCCCGAGACTCCAACTGTTGGTATTTCTCCTTGAGATGTATGCTGAGTCATTATTAGGAAATCCAGAAGCATAAGCTGTCCCAGATGATGACAAGATTCTTCTTTGCTCCTTTCAGGGTCTTCTCTAAGTCCCAAACCAACTTTTGCTCCTGAAAAGACTGTATACTCTTATTTTGAATGCACTCAGCGACTGCAAATCTTACTTTTTATTGAGTGCCTGGCGAGTAGATTTTCTTCTTCCTCAATTTGATATCACGTTTCCAGTTCTTGTTTTCCTTCCATCTGCAGTTCCTCTGTTGGTTTTGTGCTTCCGGTTCTTTTTTTGAGCTCTAATGCCTGGCTGTCTTTATTTTCTCTTTGGGTAGAGGGGTACCTCCTCTCCTTTAGCACTGCCCCATCTAACTGTTTTTCCAGCGCAGAAAATTCCTGAGTTCTTCTTTCTTAGCCTTTTACTTTCTTTGGTCTCATAATCATATCTTTTACTAGGACACCACTGCCAGGAGTTTCCTGTAGCCCAGCAAAATGCTTCAGCATTTTCAATTCCAGATGGCACTTCACACATATGCAGCTTCTACCAGCACCTGCTCTCTTGGGTGTAATTCTGCAAGCCCCACAGTTTCTGCACCCACTCATCTTTTAGGATGGAAACCCCATTCCTCTTGCAAACTCTCAAACGCTGTGTGAAAACAGCAACAACATTTAAAAGAGAAAAGTGCAACTGAAATAAACACTCCTGTGGTACCCTCAAGCCTAACAACTCTATGTAGAAATAAACATCTTTCCGTATGGATCAGATTGAATCATGAGCTTGAACACCACACCACATAGGTGTAAAGGAAAATAAGTTCTACCTTGTGATGTTTTCCAGGCAGAGGGTGGGTGATCATTACAATCCTGCCAACAGCTTGTTCTGCCGCACTAGGTGCTTACAACACTTCACTCCTAGGTATTCTTTTCCCTGCTTGCAACAGAAACAAGGGCTATGGCAGACAAGGAAGAGATATACAAAATGACTTTTTTCTTCTAAAATAAAAATAATATTAAAAAATATCAAAGTGACAGCCTGAGGGAACAAACCACCTACGGCCTCTTCTCTTTTGACTTCCTCATATGAGCATGTTTCAACACAGACCACAGGAACATTGTTTTTCCAGCAAAAGAACAAATAAGGACAGATGGGAGATAAAATAAATAATCAGAAAAAAAACAGAACAATGATATGTTTAACATGTGCCTGCTGGTTACTTCCCAGCTTCATCAGAATGTGAATGTAAAAAGTCATGAGTCTTCCAGCCAGTAACAAGATCAGAGAGCTTCATAGAGTAATAGAATTTGTTTCAGTTGGAAAAGACCTTTAAGATCATCAAGTCCAACCATTAAACCAGTGCTGCCAAGTCCTCCATTAAACCATGTCCCTCAGCACCACATCTAAACATCTTTTAAACCCCTCCAGGGATGGGGACTCCACCACTGCCCTGGGCAGCCTGGCACAGCCCTTCGCAGCCCTTTCAGGGAAGACATTTTTCTTAATGTCCAACCTAAACCTCCCCAGCGCAACTTGCAGCCATTTCATCTTGTCCTATCATTGTTCCTTGGGAGAAAAGACCAAATTCGACTTTGCTCCAACCTCATTTCAGGGAGCTGTTGAGAGTGAGAAGATCTCCCTGGACTCTCCTTTTCTCCAGGCTAAACAACCCCAGGTCCCTCAGCCACCCCTCACAAGACTTGTGCTCTAGACCCTTCTCCAGCTTTGTCGCCCTTCTTTGGACACTCTCTGGCACCTCAGTGTCCTTGTTGTAGTGAGAGGCCCAAAACTGAACCCAGGCATGGTCTCACCAGTGCTAGTGGATGACCCCTTCCCTAGTTCTGATACATCAGTTGTTGTTTGAAAATCATCTCTAGCCCAGCCTAAACCCTTTTCTGAAATGGTTTATTAACTGTAAACAACCTACTCCAGTAAAGCAATCTCAACTGAATTTTCAACTCATTTTAATGAGAAATGTATTTATCATTATTCTATATGAAAACCAATCCATGCTTACTCATTGCAGGATAAATGTAGTCAAATTCCTGGAGTGCTCAAGCGTGCAAGCTGCCCAGAGCCCACTTGGAGACTTCTGGTGCAGATTCACAGACCAGTCTGAAAAGTAGAAAAGAGAGCAGGAGCAGATGTGTAATGCATCCCCTCGCACAGCGTAAGACCAGGTGTAATTCTGCAATATTTGTCTAGACTATTCTTAAAAATATAGCAATAGACATTACACCAGCTTTCTAAGCAAAATCAAGAGACCATTCAGCAGGTTGTTTCAGACTTGTGCCTTGGTCCAAATGGACCACTATGCTGCCTCATAATTAATTAATGCCATTCTTTTCATATAACATCTTAAACGCATTTCGGTCATACTGGGTAATGCCTGCATGGCACTGCTTGCACATGCTTGGTTAATACAACCTTCCATGAAAACTAAGGATCATTTGTTTTGTTCTCAGTGACTTCAAACTCACAGACGCTTGAGTACACACTCTTTGCTTGCTGGTAAGATCTTGTTTTTGCCACAAAGTGATTTACAGTGTCTTAAAACCAAGCTTATAACACCTGCCCAAAACCTGCTTCTGCTGCCCAGCTGGAGTGATCACCGATCACAGACTACTCAAAGCACAGTGCAAGTAGGCTTCACTGTGAATATTGGCTTATGGTTAAAAGTGTTTCGGTGTATACTGAAAGGGAAAACAACAAAACTGGTCAAAAACTGCAGGAGTAAAGGAAGTTTCATGGTCACTTACTCTGATGCCTCCAGAAAAATATTTTCATCAAGTAACTTGTGCGTGAAACCTTGTAATTTTGATTGGAACAAGAACACCTTCTGAAAAAAAGCATTCAGTCATCCATATATTTTAGTAAACAATTCAATTCAAACAGTATTTTTTGGAGAAAAAGTCTTTCTGCTTCATGGAGTATATGGAGGAATAAGATCTTGTAATTCAAGCATTTTTTTAATGTCAGAAATGTTCAGTTCTTAATCTACATGTAGACCAATTGCAAGACCAAGTTCACATTATTTTTTCAGCAATATTTATCATTGGCTTTAGCAAAAATTCCTAATCTATCCATTTACTTTAAACCATAGTTTGCTCATTATAGTGGATAAGTACAAGCCCTCATACATACTATAAACCTGTATGTCTATCATAAATCAAACCTGATGGGATGAAGTTATTTTGTTTTCATTTCCTGCTCTGAGAAATGCTAGGAAATGAAAAGACAGAGCAGATTTTTATGTGAGTGTATAACAGTCACAGAACTGTCTCAGATCTATTTGCTGAAATGCTTTTTCTTCTTCTTAAACTCTTGCAGTATTTAGTAAAAACATTTCCCACTCTAAATTCTGAATGTCTTGAGGGAATATTGCCAAATGTAACTACATCCCAGTGCAATTTTGAGTTGCTTGACAGCTGTTAAATTTAATTATTTCACTTGCATTAGCTTTCTTCAGCTTAAAATTTTATTGCCAAGATATAAATCAGTCATTATTACTCAAGATATTAATTAAAAAGAATAAAAGAAAATTATTTGCTTGAACTGATTGTAGATAATTATACGAACACTTTATTCCAATAAGATAAATAAGATAAATACTACTCTTTTTTATTGTTTCTTTTTACATCTGTGGTTACTGCTCATTAAAGGTATCAAAATGCTTGCTGCATTTTGAACAGAACTGTGCAGTCTTCCTAGAAAATACAAGTCAAGATGTACTGTAGAAGAAGAAATCAAACAATGAAGAAAAACGTGAATGCTCTTACAAGCTGAACACTTTCTAGAAAAGATAGTGGATGCTTTCACAACCTGTGGTGGAACTCAACTTTGTAAGATAACGTGATTTTATAGGTGTCTGATAGGATGGGGATATTCTCTCTAATATTTATGAATAGTATGATATAAGCAAAATTACATGTCCTCTTTGGCCACAAAATAATCTTTCCCACAAGGCAGTAAAATCCTAACACAAAACAAAACAATTTTAATCTACGTCCTCTGAAAAGATACAAAACTCAGAATTTTCAGCTCAGAGGTTCAAGTTTTCTGTACCAATTGAAAACTGAACAGCTAATTTAGAAATTCAGATATTGGCTTTGTTTCTTTACACGCTTGCATTTGAAAATGTAGTTCTGGGACTGGATGTTTATGAATTTCTTCTTCTGGTTTCATAAGTCACTCCCAGCCAGATGTGCCAGGCCCGTAGCAGTTAGCCATCCCATTATTTACTGCTATTCTGTTGACAGTTTGTCAGCCTCTTTTCACCACCAGCTCACTCATTCATCAGGGAAAGAGAAGTCAGACTCCCTGTTAGGGGCTATCTTGACAGCTGAGTGTGACCAAGAACCAGATAGAACTTGCTAAGGCCTCTCTTCTTCAAGCCACATTCCTATTAGTATTATCCACTCTGCAGGTGCTGCCCTTTCAAGTTGCAATAAGACAACATAGCTACATCCCTCACTCATGGTCTTTGGTAATGTTCTACCAGTACAAGTCTTCCCTAGTGTTGTTTGTACTTTTTGCACTTCACTCTACCCTTACCCCAAGTTCTTCTTCCAAGATAATAGTGGTAATGGCTCCTTCACTCAAGCGACTCCTTGAGGAATCATCATCTCCCCCCAGGAGCGTACTGACAAGGCAAACTTTTCAACCTCTTTCCATTCTTTTTGTCCCCTCAGCAACTCAAAGGGTGTGCATAGATTAAGGACTGAGACAAAGCTTGGTCTGGGGACAGCAGGATCAGCTCTGAATGATGTGAAGGTTGATCTTGGATAAATGAATAATTGAAGTTGTTAAGCAACCTTATGCTGGAGCAGCTTTTCTCTGTCATTACAGACAAACGTTGCCTTAACTTCTTGTCGTAAGGATACTTACCAAGCAGAACAATCCAACTGGTTCTGAAGGCTAAAAAAGAATGGAGGAGGCTAGGAGGTAGTGCCTGAGAAATCTCCTAAATCTTCTTTTCCTGGCAGCTGTCAGGGAACTGTTTATCTGAAAGGGGTAACGTTAAGTATGAATGAGGTAAGATACATCTTCCTCCAGAAGATTTGTCTATATTTAATTGCTCCTACAAACATATACAGAAAAATTTTGAAGCAGGGTTAAGATCAAGCAACTCTTCATTTAAAAATCTCATCTCGTCATCAGCTGCTTATGATACCGAAGAAGAAAATCACAAGAAACTTTGACTGCGTATATAGAACGCTACTGCCCAATATCCAGAGGGGCAACTTGACCCTCCTGGGAAATTGGCTAGGATGGATGGGATTGACCAGTTTCCAACTCTGTCTTTCTCTTTCTCTCTGTTGAAACTAAAGAAGGTTCATAAGAATAATGTGTACCAGACAACAAAATTTCAAGACAGAGGAGCTCTTCTCACACACCATTAAAAGCCACGAGTAAATTAATTGCAGCATTACTACCTGGCAAAGATATAAACCTTAATATTTGACAAAGTGCTTTTCAAAATGCATGAAGTGGTTCAGCATGCAAACACCTCTGTCGCCACAATACTAGCCAAGATCAATTAAATTAAGAAAGAAGATGTTCTGTCCACAGTAGAACAAACCCACAGCACAAGCCTGACTTCTCTAAACTTTATAGAACCTGAGAAGAAATTGCCTGGTAAACCAAAGCAAGATTTTGCTGTGAGGAAACTGAGCAAGGAAGATCATGGTGTGGATCTTAGAGCTGCTTGGTTTTGTTATAGTCATCCAACATGTAGCATCCAGTGTACAAAGGTGATGTGACTAGTAAAACACATTGAACTTGGTTCTTACAGAACATTTCAAGCTCACTCACTCACTCCCATCTCTCTCTGATCTTCTTTTGTGCGATCCTTGAAATTATAACCAATTGCAGGGTTATACTGCCAAAGATGCACCTTGTAGAGGACTTGGAAACAGCAGTCACGCTGCTTAGGATGCAGCAAATTAGTCATGGAGGGTAGAGTATTAAAAATGTGTGTCATTTTATTCCTTTTTATTGTTTTTTAATGTTCTTATTTTGATGTTCAGATCCTCTGGACTGTGATGGTTGCATACAGTTGAGCGCTAGACCCATTTTTATTGACATCTTGGGTGTATACAACAGTAGAGCGGTACAGCAGCAGATAACCAGGGTGTATGGATGGCTGAATTCTACCGTTGTTGAGTTGCCAATCAAAACCCACATTATTATACAAAAATAGGCTGTTGTATCCACAGTTATGGAACTTGCCTGTCAATCTAAAGTATTATACATAGACACAGCCTCAGACCAAGGTCTAAAAATGGTTTGACTGACAACTGTACTCTGCAGAGAGAGCAAAATTCTCTCCTCTCAGTCTTAATTACATGTCTCTTGTAAATACATATATTTAAAATTATTAACTAAGATGCAGCTGTGTTTAACTATGATTTTCTTCCTAATCTTCCACAGAGTTCCTTAGTATTTGTGCAAGACTTTGAAGAACTGCATGACATGGTAAGTATTATTGTTAGGCTGTCTGCCTCTCATGAAAATTACAGCATGGCTAAAAGAAGCAAGAGTTTCCAATATAACCCCTGACTGTTAAGATGCTGAAAACTTTCAGAAAACAAAAGGTCTTTTAAACATGAAACTTTTCGTGTCATTCTCCAAGTTGAGCAATTTGAACGGAAAATATGATCCATTTTTTTTCACTTGATCTTTCCATTCCAACTCATTCTCTGATTATTCCTCTCTTAGAATAATAGAATCACAGAATCATTTAGGTTGGAAAAGACCTCTAGGATCACCTAGGCCAACCTTCATCGAATGTCTCCCTAAGCCCTAGACCATGTCTTGAAGTGCCACATCTACCTGTTTTTTTGAAGACCTCCAGGGATGGTGACTCCACCACTTCCCTGGGCAGCCTGTTCCAGTGCCCAACCACTCTTTCAGTAAATAACTTCTTCCTGATATCCAATCTAAACTTCCCCTGGCACAACTTGAGGCTGTTACCTCCCATCCTACTGTTGGGAGAAGAGACCAGCACCAGCTGCACTACAACCTCCTGCAACCTGCAGCCTCCTACAACCTAAGGGACTTCCTCGTCCAAAATAAGGAATTTGCAGGTGAAGACACATCAGACTTATTCTTGGAGGAAAGAGAAACGGCCCTTCGGCAGGCTCAAGAGGAGAAGCATAAACTTCAGATGTCTGTACCTGGCATGCTTAATCCACATGAAATTCCTGAGGACATGTGCAATTAAAGAAAAAAAATAAATAAAACAAGTTTTGTAAATCAAGGTCAGGCTTAATGAGGCTCTGAGCAATCTGGCCTAGTTGGAGATGTCCCTGCTTATTGTAGGGGGGTTGGACTAGATGGCCTTTAGAGGTCAATTCCAACTCAATACATTCTATGATTCTATGATAATTCGAGGACAATTTTGGCACAAATCTAATTGGATATAAACAAAATTGGAATAAGTTTACGCTGGAAAAGATAAGATTTTCTGATAATTCTACGTATTGTATGTTGTTCTGTATCAGCCAATGATATATACTTGAAGTTTATCTTAACAAGGATGGTTTATAAGGTTGAAGGACTTTTCAATCTTATGGCAAGCTAGAAAATAAATCTTCATGATAGCTACATTTTGTAAGAACTTTTGCAAAACAATTCTAAAATTTTAGTGATTTTTTTTTAAAATGAGTTGCTTGCCTTGAACTTTTTACATTTCTGTTTTTACAATTGCCATATGGATACCAGTTATGACAATTTGCGTCTGGTGCTTAGGTATTTTTGAACATCTGATTTAAAAATAGGCAGATGGGGTTTAGCTGAATTCTGTAGAGCTATAAACAAGTGGGTATGAAGCAGGAAGAGTGTGAAAGAGTGTTCTAAAGCTTGCTCCGTTTTGTTTGTTCAACTGCAAGAAAAGATCAAAGCTTCCTAAGGTCTATTGTCATCACCGATTGCTGAATAGCACAAGAAGGAAACCAACCAACCTCTTGAGGTGCATCAAACCAAGCAACCTTTACAGACACAGGAGGAGAGCCTGCTCTATAGAGGCTGCCTTGCAGAAGAGATAAACACAAAGCAGTGTATTAATAACTGGAAAAGAAAGAACAGAGAAAGCAAGGAGCCTCCAATAAATTTTCCAGATTAGTCAAACTATGTGCTCAAACTACAGATTCTGGATTTTATTAACATTTCCAGTGTGCTCATTATGAAGATATTGAATGTGACCAAAATATTTTGCCTCCTTCCTTCATGGGAGCATAAAGTAGCTACCAGCTAGAGATGCTGAAAAAATCAGGTGTCCAAGAAGACCTATCTCCGATCAGGTGTGGGCAGAGGACACTTAGGCTCCTCACCACAGCTTCATGCTGTCTTCGTTTCTGCCCACCATTAGCCATCAGACAGGAGTTGGCAGAGACTTCTTTCCTTTCTGAAAGTAAGATAATGACTGGGAAAAGGCTGATGACCTGTTGTTGATCACACAGTGGTTACATTGGGCACCTAATCCCTCTGCAGAGAAAAGAACTAGATCACAGGACACATCTAAATCTGCAGCTGCAAGAGAATTTATGTCATATCTCAACTATGGCTTGTATTCTTTCATTATGAGTCCTTAGATTATGACAGCATAAGGTTGTCAATCAACATCTGATCTGCGGATAGTATGAGAAGGTAAAGCACGGAGA
>VZZY01017458.1:28290-69110 GCA_013400335.1 Eurystomus gularis
GAGGAGAGGAGAGGAGAGGAGAGGAGAGGAGAGGAGAGGAGAGGAGAGGAGGAAGGGAAGTGGTGAATTGAAATGATCTGGTGTGAGAGAGCAGGCTATAGGTTACATCAGGCTAAGAACAAGAGAAAATTTGCAGGCTTGGCTATTGTTGTATGGTCAAAGGCATAAAACATAGGTATGAATAGCATTGAAAAGAGGAAAAACACTGAAGCTGGTGATAGCAGAAAGGTGATGGCAGGAGAGCCGAAACAGACTGCAGTATCTCTGACTTTCTGTCCATGCCAGGTTACAATGCGACAGCAAATACTTGTTCTGCAGGCAGTCAGTGAATGACAACAGGGTTTTGCAGCTGTAACTAAGCTCTTTCTACAAATTCTTGCCTTTTTGGGCCACATTTTCTTCCCATTAATCACAAAGGTTTGCAAGCTTCCTACTAGTCATGAACTGAGCAGTGTTTTCTATTCTGTGCCATACAAATTCAATGCTCCAGGGATGTTGCAGAACTTAATTTCTGATACCCTGTTGCCAGTACCCATCAGAGAGTGGAGCTAATGACCCATGTGGTTCCCTATGATTTTGCCTCTCCAAGGGTTGGATATGGATATAGAGGAAAAGGAGCCATAATGGGCTTCCAAGTCACTCTATGCATCCCTTGACCCACAGAGAAGTGGAGGACTTGTCAAGGGTAGTCATCACTCCCATTTCTGAGCAGCACCACGCATCCCTCCTTCCCTTGTAGTGAGGTGTTGGTGGCCACCTGAGGATTTTAACAAGAATTTGTGAAGTCAGGAATTTTGTACCCCAGCACCTTGCTTATACATACTGGAAACTCTGTGAGACAGTGGCCATCCTACCATATGTCTGCACAGTGCATGATACATCAGGCCACAGTCCCAACCAGGACCCCAGACAGACCAGCCGTGTATAAATAAATGGTTATTTCAAGTATCTAAAACTGTTGGGGTGACTTATATCGTTACCCTTTATCAAGTACTTACTAAATGCCATAGCCTTTTAATACAATTTCTCTTGTGTCAATTTTTTGAGTGTTTTTAGGGCACAGAGATTCATTATAGATACGGCTACAGTGACATTTGGTTTAATTAATTTCTCTATTGTGTCACAGCTTGAACGAGAAGCAATCAGATATTATTAAAAAATGAGAGCAGTATGCTTATTTCATACTTTGGAAGAATCTTAAATTTTCTTATGAAACTAACTTGGAAATAAATGTGTAAAGGTAAAGTAGTTCTCCACTCCATTGTTTTTTTTTTCCGTTTTCCTTACAGCAGAAGGTGGTATTGATAAAGTCATAGTGTTGCTAGAGGTAGGACCTCCTTGTCCTCATTTGAACAGCACCAGGTACAGTGGGATTCCTGTCTTAAGGTGGGGCTTCCTCAGGATTTCTGCTAAACAAATATTGAGTAATAATTATCAAAGTGGAATATTTGGTTCATTTTCTCAGATGATTGACTTATCACACTTCCAACAAATCAGGGGCAAATATAAATCCAATGCTGTCTAATCCTTACAGTGCCTAAATCCAGAGCTCACTTTCTTTTGCCCCTACATTTTCTGCACCCATGCAAGTGCAGAATTGCTCCGGTACAATGACCTGCCCAAGGTAGGTAAGTCCCACAGTGACAGGGCTATAGCTGGGACTAGGGGATACAGAGGCCACTAGTGAAAAAAGAAGGCAGCAGAGGAAGGTTCCCATCATGGTTGTTACTCCATCCTGCCAGTGACACTACCCAGGCCAGCAAAATCAATTTCTGGACAGCACAACCATATCTGCATTCAGCATATCTACTGCAGTGAGGAAAGGTGAGATTCACCACAGTGCTATATGGCAAAATCATGGCAAAAAAATTGTAGTGAAACCCTGACCTGGTACTGCAGCCCTTTTCTCAATCCAGACTAGAATCATAGTACCATAGAATACTAGTTTTGAAGGGACTTCAAGAATCATGCTTTTCTTGGCAAAAGTATGGTCTAGAGAAGATGACCCAACACCCTGTTCTGCTGAATCTTAAAAGTGCCCAATGTGGGGGACTCCATCACTTAGCTGGGGAGATTATTCCAACGGCTGATTGTCCTTGTGAAAAATTTTCTTCTTGTGTCTAATCAGAATCTGAATCCTGATCAGGTACCTCAGGGGATGCTAAAAGGCAGACTGCAGCCCATTATCCATCTGAGTCAGCCCCTAGCTGACATCTAGAGTGCTAAGGCATTATCCAAAAATCAAGCTACTATACAACAAAATTAGGCTTTTTGCAAAATGTAGTGATGGTCTTTATTTTCTTTTAGGACACAAACCGAGCTCACTTTTCAGGTAACATGCAAGAATGAAGAGTATTTGCCTAGAAAATGGGAAGCCTACCTTCAGTCCTTACTGTCCATGATAAATCTGTCACCTGCAGGTTGGACTTTGGAGATTCAACAAAAGAGGTGTGCAAAATAATAATTAAAAATTGAGATTTATTGAGTCAGAGACATGAGACCTGTAGACATCCCTCCGCATTGCAATCACTGAAAAAACCAACTTGCAGGGAACACTCAGATGCCAGGCCCAGTACCTGTCTTACATTTTAGCCAGTGACTTTTTTTAACACTAATACCTCCCTTTCCTTGCCATAGGTTGGCATATTCCTGCTCCACAGTGATTTATGTGACAGCAAAAATTAGCAGGTAGATTCAAGTAGAAAAGTTTGAAATTCTAGTGGTAAATAGCAAATATTGCTTGAATAGGAAGTAATTAAGACTGTGATGATATGCTGAGCTCAGGAGGTGGGGAAAACAGAAATAACACCTAGTATTTTCAGTCATTAAGCACTGAAATATTTTGCCAATTAAAATCCTACAGTGAAAGGAAAGCATAAAGCACTTGTAAGATAATGACTCATTTCTTGCTCAAACCTTCTAATGATGAATTCTGCATGATTTCACAACTAGATTTCTTCTTACCTGAGTCCCATGTAGATTAGAAATTAGGAAGAAGTTCATCACTCTAAGGGTGGTGAGACACTGGCACAGGTTGCCCAGAGAAGTTGTGGATGCTCCATCAGTGGATGTGTTCAAGATCAGGTTGAATGGGGCTTTGAGCAACCTGGTCTGGTGGGAGGTGTCCCTGCCCATGGCAGGGGGGTTGGAACTGGATGATCTTTAAGGTACCTTCCAACCCAAACCATTCTGTGATTCTGTGACTCTATGATTTTACTTATGCTGTATTAAAATATCCCGAGGAGATATATAATCCCAATCCCTTTGAAAACCCACTGCTATCTGGACAACCAATTTAGTTGTCAGTGTTCCGTTACGTCATCCCCAAAACTAGATGATGTTGATAGATATTTTTAGGTGCTACATGGGTAGATTTTGCCGTGTTCAGAACATGCTGTCACATCTATGTCATAGGGTGGCCTGTCTGACATCATCACTAACATAAGCATCACATTAAAAAAAAAAAAAAAAAAAAAAAAAAAAAAGAAAAAAGTTTATGACAGCATAAAAACTTTACAGTAAATAGAGAATTAATATAAGCCATGTGGGAGTCATATTACACCAAGGAGCAAGCAGCATGAAAAATAGCTTGACTAATGCCTAGCTTTATTTCAGATTCTTTGATTATTGTGAACACTTTTTCAGACAGGATAACATTTTCCCACCTTAAAACTGCCTATCTCATGTTTGCTAATGTATTTGAAGAGTCCTAAGGAGGATTTCCTTTATGCTTTGTTCCCCCCTCCACCTGGAATGAACTTTATATGGAGTAATGCAAGGGTGAGGAAGGTAAGTGCAGTAATTTGTATTTTAGACCACTATTTAAGAAGCAGGACTTTTTTTTCCATCTTTACCCAGCCTTCCTAAAAGCAGAGTAATTGAAGGATGTAAAGGACAATTCTGACCTCCTACCCCAAGGGGCATGAACATGAACAGTGTGGACAGGTTTATAAATATCTAAAAGGAGGGTGTAAAGAGGATGGGGCCAGTCTGTTTTCAGTGGTGGCCAGTGATAGGCCAAGGGGCAACAGACACAAACCAGAACACAGGAAGTTCCACCTAAACATAAAGAAAATATTATTTCCTGTGAGGGTGGCAGAGCCCTGGAACAGGCTGGCCACAGAGGTTGTGGAGTCTCTTTCTCTGGAGACTTTCAAAACCCACCTGGACATGATTCTGTGCAACCTGTTCTAGGTGAACCTGCTTTGGCAGTGGGGTTGGACCTCCAGAGGTTCCTTCCAACCCCCACCATTCTGTGATTCTGTGATATTAACATTAGGTTAATAGTAGTATTCTTCAGTTTGATGCATAGGCACTCACATTCTGTGTCTGTTGAAGACCCACTTGCGGTTTTTTGGGATCTCTGCATAGGATGTCTTTGCCTGGGGATCTCTGCTTAGGTCTTACACATAGCTGGGTGGTGGCCCTATGTGTCCAGTCCCATTCATGCATGGTTCATTATTCTTAATTACCTGAAAATGCATGCAAAACACTTCATAAATATCTTAACTGTATAGAAAAGACTGTTCTACATGGCTAGGTCTTCAATTGCAGGAAGAGTTTGTTTACAAGTGCCTTTTCTACATGCACTGGTCAAGATGGCCACAGACCATAGACCTTTTCCTAATATATTATCTGCTGGCATTACAGTTTCACAGCCAAAGGGTGATGCTTTGGTAATAAATCATTCCAGCCAACTGATTACAGTTACCTGATCATCACTAGAGCCCAAAAGACTAAATATAATTCAAGTGCTCTACTGCTTATTTCTAGAAACCTTCATAGCTAATGTAGAAGAAGCTCTTCAGCCTGCTGAGGTTCTGCAGTAAAGTAAAATGAGCATAACATTTTGCACTGTACTTGTTTGCAAAATACAGTTTTAGAGAATTAACCAACTGCCCTCTGTTTATGCTAAAGCAAGATACGAAAATAATGTTCTGGGGGGTTCTTGCACCTTTAAAATGTAGAGAAGAAAAAAAAATCACAAAATATATTGCAATCAAGAGACAATCCAAAAAAATCCCTTGAACAGGTTTTTAAGACACAGTGGCAATCTAAAGGTTATATAAACTTCAGATAAGCTTCTTAATGTAGATATTTAAGCATTATGGAAATTTGATTTTTAACTTACTGTAGTACAGAAAGCCTAGCAAATATATGAGTGAAATTTGTATGCTAAACAGAGATTATTAGTTATTAAAGCCACCACAAAGTACAGATTTATTGGTAGCTAACATGAGTCACCCAAATTGAGGACTTCGGGCATAGTTTTATTTCAAAAAAAACATGTTTCTATGGGAAAAAAATCATTACTTAAAAGTAGATTTGCATGTTCCTGGAATAAAAATGCATTATCTACTAAAACAGTTATCAGTAAAGCATTATATACAGATAATGTAGAGTGCCACAGAGGGAAGGATATTACTGATTCTTTTCTGACATGCAGGGTTTAATCTTTCCTTATTTAAAAACAAAAAAAATCAATAGACCATAGCGTGTCTGCTATCCACCATGACATAAAGACTTTGTGAATCATTTGTTTTCCATAAACATCGGCCATTTCTCTAATTTCAGAGTCAAGAACATATAGTAATCTGTTAGCAATCAGCTGGTCAGGAATGATTTAATTATTTAAATAAATATTTTATTTAATTTTTTATTATTATTTGGGAAAAAATAATAAAATGATTACCTTAAATATTTAATTAAAAATTTAACAAAAAACTTTAATCTTTTAAGATATTAATTAACAGAACAACAATTTGTTTCTCACTGGTGATCAGCTCTTTAGAGGTGCTCTTAGAGCTCACAATAAAATCGTTATGTGTCTTAAAATGAGGATTTCGAAATAATAAAGGAAGCCAAAATCAACTGCTCTCAAGAGAAAGCCAAAGTATTTCAGTAGAGATGAGGTAACAGTGTCCCTGGTCACTGCACTGCAGGAGGACATGTGATTTACTTTGATCCCAGAGTCTGATCAGGACGTAATTGGTGCAAATGTGAAGATGTTTACTTTTAATAACCACCCGCTCTCCCGTCCTAGTCCTCCAAAAAGTGACAGGCAAGGAGGAGCATCAGGACCTAAGGGCTAACATTGGCCTTGCTGTGCCACGCATCTTCCCCAATATAATTCCCCTATCTGATCTTATTTTAGACTTCATTCTCTGAAGGATTTAATTACCTATTATTATTGCCAGGTGAAAGCACTTAAAGCTATTACAGTTGAAAATGTATTTATTAACCTTTATGGTCCTTCCCAAGATGTTTCCATCTTCTACCACAATTGAACTGTAGGGAAATAATGATTTTTAAAAACAAATTCTTTCAATCCGCTTTTGGTTTCTTTCAACTATGAAACGCTCCTGCCATGGAGATGTGTGTCATTTGAAAGGCCATCTGCTTACGTAAAGAATCCGATTTCACTCTTCACCAATTTCATGATGCTAAAAATGTTATTTGTCCCTTTGCAGCACTTTCTGCAGAAACCCTGTCTTGTACAAGTTGGGTAAGCAATAAATTTCATTGCCTTTGTGGTGCCAAGTGGAGCATAAAGTCAGTGTGGGGCAGCATTTGTAGCTAACTAAACAGCTCCCTGGAAAAGATTTCTATGGTAGTTTATGGTGCATCTTTCAAAATGTTGTTTAGGAGAATCCTGGATTGTAACTTTTCAGAGTAATGAATAAAAGACATGACTTATGGCTATTTTTTTTTTTTTTCAGGGGTGTGTGCTTGAAACGTGTGTTTGAGAGAACTTTATTTAATCCAACAGGGACCTGGATAGTAAATCAATGTTAATCAGGTAATACATACAGGGAAAATTGGAACCATTGTCACGCTTGGCACACTTATTTGTTACATTGATGAGCTCATCCAGTTAATTAATTGTTATAAAACTACCAATGTGTCAGAGCGGGACCCTCTGAGGATTTGTCTCCTGTCTACACTGCATCTAAAATATTTCCCATTTCATAGCAAGGGTGAAAAAGTCATGCAGTGCTTCCAAATCTCAGTCAGTACCTGCACAAGAGATTTCGAAGTGCCATGAGTATCATAAGCATCATGAGACAGAGTTGAGCCACAAAAACAAGTTACTATAAAGCAATTAGGCATGAATTTTTCACCTGTTAGTTTTCTTCCAATATCTGTCCTCATGCACAGTTTATAATCAAAAATTAGTACTGTAATTTGGGGTAGGTTACCAGGCTCTGCAGGACCAGGACAAATTTGATTTGAGTTTTCCTGAGGACTGGAAAAAGCAGAAAGGGAGCTAAAGAGCTGTAACTGCACACTCCATAGAGCTTATTTTTGAGGAAAAATTCTGCTGGATAAAACAAGATGAAACTGCAAGTCTAAAGTGTAACCCTGCCTGTATTCTGGGAATGCCTGGACCTGGCTCTAGCACTTCTGCAGCAGCCTTCAAAGGGCTTCAATTCTACATCCAAATAAAAACTTTCTATTCACAAGTTGCTTAGCTTCCTCTAAGCTTCTAGGACTAAACAATAAGCTTGAATTATATTATCGCCAGAGGCTCTGCATTGTTCTACTGCATGAGGATGCTGCTCCTTCCGAGTACTTATGCTCGTTGCTGGATTTGGAAGATGCACGTCAATGAACAAGAACCCTGTTTCGTGTGCTACCAACCAATACATACCTTTTTTCAGATATTCATTGTGGCTAACTGCTCTGAGCTTCTACTCTGGGAAACAGAAGTGTCTTGGGGCAAAACCAAAAATAAAAACCCATTAAATCTTTGTAAATCCAAAGAAGATGGAAATACTTTATACATTCAACTCTGAGTTATGCTGGATAACACAGATTAGGAGCAGAAAAAGAAAAGAAAGCTTGAATAACACAGAAGTAGGCTCAATTGTAACCATATGGTTAGTATATAGATCTTTGAAGAACTTGCTAATGAGTTTCTTTAGAAAACAGCTTTGAGACGCAGAAAGCAGAGTAGTCCTGACATGAGTCATGGGTTTCTCTCCAAGCAGTCCAGCGCAGAGATGTTGGGGTAACGGAATTTGGTTAATAGCAGCCCAAACATCTTTCCCCTCCTACCCAAAGAGCTGAAAATGGGTTGCATTTAAGAATCTACATTAAATGAAATATTAGGACATTTACTGAGATGAAAAGGAGCTCAGGAACATCGTTGGTTCCACCAACTCCACCTTTGCTTACCAGGTGAAAGACTTCCAAAATTGCAAAGACAGTTTTATAGCTGTAGCTTTACAGCTCTTACAAACTAAAGTTCCTCAAACCCAACCAAAATAATAGATTTCTCAACAGTGTCCAAAACTTTAAATCTTCTGACATGCTACTAAATTCCTTTCCAGTCTTGCCTATAAAATTTTCATTTCCTGCTTTCTAGAAAGAAACAATAGGCTCTCTATTGTCTTCCATGCAGGAAGCGTATCTTCTGAGTTTTCATGTGGCTGTTGCTGTCACCTGGTCTTTAACTCTAGTTCCAGGACTTTCTTCCTTATTTTAGCTTCTCCATTTTTTTTTCTGGGCAAACTAGGTCTCAATCCTAACTTTCTTAATGCACTGGTAGTACATCTTGCTTTAATTTACTACATGTTTGATTCTGGTAAATAGTAGAGGCGAAGTTGTCTAAAATGATATGAAATAAGTTTTGAAAACAGTTGCAGTATTCCAAATGATAATTGGATTGGCCAGAGATGAGTCACAAGTAATGAAATGCAAGGAATAAAAATTCGATGCTATCTTGTTTGGCTGAAACAGAATTCTATTCCTTCAGGCCAAACCGAGTCAATAATTGTATCTTGTACCTTCTATTTTTATGATTTTTTTTGGTTATTTTTTTAATATAATGGGATTATGCACCATGCTAAAAGGAAAACATGGTTATTATGAGCTTGCTCTAAAAACATAGCTATTTTGGGTTATGATCTCAGAATTTTTATTTTTCAAGTGAAAGTCAATTCACTGCCTGTTTAACATTATTACATTAGTATCACCTGTAAGATTTATGGAAAACAGTAACGAAGTAATAAAATATGACCATTCTGATATCAATCAGCCTTCACAAGGGATAATACAAGAAACACGTTTCAGTTTTACAAAGTCAGGAGTCAAAATGAGAGGTTTCTAAACCAGACTTAAGTATATCCAAGATGAAGTAAAAAGAGGGAGAAACCTCAGCTCTGTAGGACACATATATAAATACAAGGGATTCAGCTGAAGAGCAGGAAAGATGTATAGAGTGTAAGAAAGAGTTATCCTACTTACACTTTATTCAAGAACACATTGGTGCTATCAAAGATTTATGGAATTTTAAGAACCCTGACAATATATCTTGAAGGTTTATAAGGCTACATCTTTAGTAGTATTTAACAACATTGATCTGCTGTAGATTTACCTGAAGGACAGAAAAAAGGAATAATTCATGAATAGTCAGGTCTCATTGTAGTACCTAGAGAGCAGCCGACTCTTCAACCTCAGTCACTCTTCTTCCTACAATACTCTGAGCCATGACAGTGTGAAGGCCTAATGGAGTTCAGGTTAGTGCTGAACTATTTCCAGTATGTTGTCATCTTAATCTTTTGCCCTCTGATACATATCTTCATTGTGCAAATTTTATGACCAAAGTCTGCAAGATTTAAGTTCCTTACCCTTTCTTATAACAATTAGATTTCTCTTTTGCTGTGCTGCCTACCTCAGAGACATTAATTCAGCACAGATTTTCTTTTTTGCCAGATTTCTGCGAGATGAAGCCCAACAGATGTAGCAGTGATTTATTTTTTTTAAAGAACAAGATCCTTTCTTCTTTTTAGCTTTGGCAGAGCTCAAAACCCAAGCAACAGAACGCCATACAATTTCCAACTGAGAAAGATTTTAGAAGTATATTCAAGGTTGCTGCAGTCACTGCTCTGGAGTTAAAATATTACTGTAGGCCAAGCTGACAGCACACAGAAACTTGACATGTAACGACAGAAAACCCGTGCAGTAGCTGAGGTCTTCTACCTTCAAGCCTACAAAAAGATTAAACTAGAAGTAAAGGAAGATTTTCTTTACCTCAAGATGGAAGTCTGTGTTTATGGAATTGAGGAACTGAGTTGCAGCTTCAGCTTCACACTTGGTGTGCAGAGGTCTGGATGGCATTTATGTCCATTGCTTGATGCCTTAGATGTCAATTTTTTCTTGATATTCAGTTCATGAGAAATAACACTGGTACATAGAGTAATTCAAATAATTATACAGGGATGGTCTAACTCAATTTCCCATTGCACTAGTATCTAAATTTGCATTACTTTCCAGAAACCCATGTTATTGATACACATGGACTTGCAAGACCTCAGTATGGACTAGTTGGTCTTTTCAGACAAACTTAGGGAGCATCTGGCTGATAGGAATCTGCCAAGAGGGATTAATGGTTTCATTAATGTACAGCCAAATGCCTCCATCTTCCAAGCATGTGTATGCACACACAAACACACAAACGCACACACACCCTCTTCATACGGGATGCTTTGAAAACAACGTGATCAATGAGACTGATTTCAACTATTTGCAATATTTATCAAAGTTTATCAATATCTAAAGGGTGGAGGGGTCAAGAGGATGGGTGCCAAAGCCCTGGAAGAGGCTGCCCAGAGAGACTGTGGAGTCTCCTTCTCTAGAGAGATTCCAAACCCAACTGGATGTGATCATGTGCACCCTGCTATGGGTGAACCTGCTGGAGCAGGGGGGGTTGGATGAGATGATCTCCAGAGGTCTCTTCCAACCCCTACCATGCTGGGATTCTATGGTTTTGGAGATGTATTGCTTGGCAAGAGTGAGTTAAACCCTGCACCCTTCTCAAGATTAATGCACAGCTTCTCTGGTAATGAATAGACAAAATTATTTTGTGAAAACAGTTTAAGAGATGATTTTCATTAAGCAATTCTGAATGTGTTCATGTAGTTTACTACTCACATCAATCACAGTGAAAAGATCATGTATTGAAATGCTTGGAAAAGTTATTATTGTAGGGACAGACAATATGAAAATCATTTGGTTTGTGTCTTCCAGGAGACTGTGATGGGCTTCATTAATCCTAACTGAAAGTGTCAGGATGTGAGCCTTAGATCTAGGCTTTCTTTCTAACAACTGGAAAAGACTTACACTAGTAAATCTCACCTCGGGACGAATTGAATTGCACCCTAGAAGTGTCCCTTCCTCTCCATGGTGTAATGATAATCTAAGCTCAGAGACATTCATATAGATTGCAGACATGGAGAGTCTGATGAGATGAATCACACCCCATAAATCAGGAAGGTAAGTTACTACAGCAGCTCTTACCTAACTTATCTATTTGTACTACTAAACCAATAAATATTTACTACTCCAATTCCTATTAATATTATTTCTTTTATTCTTAAATTATGTATTAACATTATATTATTAACTACCACTTATATTGTTGCTGATACTGTTAATGTTAGTTACTAATATTTATTAACTTAATAAATATTTACTACTTAAATAATAAAAAATATTTGTTTGGGAACAGAACCAAGATCTTCTAAGTTTCTTGACTCCTAAAGGAGTTATGGTCCAGGGAAATTTATTGCTAGCTATTTTACAGTATTCTGAGATTCACAGATTAATTGCCCCATATCACAGCTATCCACAGCAGGAGTCACAGCTTTGCTAAGAGGCTCAACATATGCGATTGAGGGATGATGAAACCAAGACTGCAGTCTGTTTGAAAGTGCTGGGATCCATCATTTCAAATAGGAAAGCCAGGACGCATAAGCTTCACGGAGATAAAAGGGAAAAGAATGAACTAATTTCATCTGGTTATTTCCCATAGAAATAGCATTTGGAAAAAACATAATACTGATGTAAGATGAAGAGCTCTGTTACGTGAATAACAAACAATTTAAATTAATAGAAGAGTCTGGCTGGCAGCAGAATATAAAGCAAACTAGCCCAGGTAAAATGTTATATACTGATCTATATGATACCATAATAAGTCACACATCCTCAGTTCCAATGTTCAAAAGTCACTAAATATATACAAAATATTAAAGAATGAGGTTACTATTGTACCCGGCCATCAGCAGGATTATAAATGTTAACTCTCTTCGCCTTGCTGAAACAAATTAAAAGATATTAGAGTAATTGGAAAGACACTTTTTAGAATTTGGATGCTGGCACACTGAACGTTATCAAGATAAATGCTCTGTTCTGAGTTAGTTCTCTCTGTTCTGCCCACTGATTGCCTTGAGCGGAGAGAAAGCATTACGAGATATCCAAGTGGTAATTGGCAAATTTATCGGGAGTGAAAAATTCACTGGAGTTCAAAGGAGAAATCAACCCCCAGTCCTTCCACCCCCACTCTCCTCAGTCCTCCCACAAATATCAAAGTGCAAATGAACATGAATTGATGTTGCCTGCCTGGGTGGGAGCGTTGCAGCAAAGAGCCAAGTCACATTGATTCTCAACGGGGTTAAGTAAAGTCGAGGGAGTTCGATATCTGTTGGCATCAACACCTTCAAATGAGAAATAAAGACCTTTCTTTCCAGTCAACATTTCCACTGTACCTATTTTCAGTCCCATTCTCTTGACTTGCTCAAATAATTGCTACAATTAAGCACACAAATTGGGGAACTGCAGACAAAGAAAAGCCAGTTTCAAGATCTCAGTTGCATTTATACTTACCGTAAAGAGTGACTCATCCTAACTACGGAGAAACAGCAAGACTAAAGAAACAAACCCGTTTAAAGAAAAATCTACAGTTCATCTGATGCTGGCAAGAAGTATGGATCTTGTTAATGCTTGGTATCTAGTAGGTAAGTTAATCCTTACCTTGGAAAATAATAATAGGGTTTGTTCCTGCTTTTCTGTAACTGAAAGGAATTAACAAGTTTGAAGTATTTCTGCTGAGGAAAAATAAAGTTGAGAGTGTCAAGCAGAAACAAAACCTTGAACTGGGACCGCCTTGGCAATCTTAGGATGCAGAGCCTCTTCTGAGAGGGCTTCTATGAGCAGAGGCATGCGTTGCCATGAATCAGCATGTGGTGATTATCCCTGAAGCAAAACTCCCTCTTTTGGTTTTACTGATGGGAAGCGTAACCACTGTTCCAGACAATGGTTATGAGGTCATCTCTAAGTGTGAACACAAGGACAAGAGTCAACTGTCAGTGTTCTTTGCAAATTCTGCTAGATAAATATCAATACTGTTTCAATAATGTTACAAAAGAAAAACATATACAAGTTCCTCTGGAAGCGTTCACAACCATTGACAAGACATTCCCATTAAGGGTCAGGGTGGACACAAGAAGGATACCTTGGACTGCTATCTGGGACTGAAGAGATTCTTCTTAAGAAAAATGATGCCTGAGACCATCTGGCTGGCTAGTATTCTGCCTGGCTTTCTAGTGGGCACCAGGAAGAGGGAACCTCAAAAGAAGCAAAAGGTAGTAAAACCACAGAAAACTAGAAAACCTCATCAAACAGTATTTAAGGCCACGCACTAGAGATGTAAGATGACAAATTCATGCCACAAGCAGGAGTTCAGTCAGAGCTTTGTTTAATGCTGTCCTTTCAATCACGCTTCAAATGACTCCAGAGATTAATGGGATTTTCTCCACCTGAACAAAAACTTCAAGGCCTACAAGTAGTGGAGAAAGGTCTTTCTGTTGGTATAGACACAGGAGACCTAGCTGAAGAGATTGTTTTCCTTTGTTTGGGGAATGTCAGAAAAACTCGGCCATCATGTCTCTGGTTAATATAAAAGCTGATTATTTTTGAAGGCAGCAAAGGTGCATATTAGCATATCCAGTTCTGAACACACAGAAATCCATAAATATGGATGTAATTTTGGATACATGCCATGGAATAGCTTTCTTCTCAAAGTGAACCCCACCAGTGGGTCCCTTTCACTGGCCCTGCATCCATAACTTCTCTGGTTAGCAGCAAGGAAAACTTGACGTGGGCTTGCGAAAATGTCATGAAAAGGAGCAGCTGTTTAGTTGCTAGCATTCTGCTCTGAAGGCACTGAAATGATGTCAGAAATAACTGATTTGTCCGACAAAAAATAAAGTAAGAGCCAAAATATACGAGTAGAGCAGGAAAATGCAAATGTTGGGGACAGAACTGAAAAGAAAACTAAACATTATTCACTCTAGGCTATTTATGTTGTAAACATTAATCCTTAATTGTTTTAGTCAGCGCCAAGAATAAATTGTTTGGTGGCTCATTAGACTTTATTTTTTTTTTTTAATTTTAACATCGCAGACACAAATATAACATGGCAGATTTGCTCTTAAAACTTCCAGTTTAGGTAAAAGTCTCCTCATTGACTCTGAAGTTAAGGTTTGTAAAACAGAAAACTCTGTTATTAAATGGGGAAACTTGGATGTCTTGGATGTCTATAAAATGGGGAAATTTTTACAAATGACGTTTGTACAAACAAATCATCTATTTGTTTTATTGGTGGAATAAAAAACAATCCAGACTTAGAAGCAAAGTGGCCTCTTGTAAAGAAGGAACCTGGGCTCCAAAGTGTCCTTCAGACCTCTTGGATCTGTTCCAGCAAGTTGGCAAGACCCAAGCACTTGAGAAAGACACATCGCTGGTGGATCTTTATAAGACCTCTCTTGGAGGTCTCACAAAATTCCCGTGATGCCTAAATGGTTTTAAGAGTATCCTAGGAACATATCTGATCCTGCAGGGACTCAAGTATCACATGGATGGAGGGAGCTAGAACACCACTGCTCTTTTAGCCATGGAGATTGCTGCTTTCTTTCACTGACCTCTCAAGGCATTTATGCAGGTTTATGTTGAACTTTTATAGCCTGGAGCGAGCTGCTTGTTGGTCTGCCTACTGTGCCAGCAGATTTTCAATAACTAAGTGAAAACTGGTGTAGATTTGGAGATGTCCATTACTACCCTGGTATAGATGAAGTTGCAGCTTCACTGTCGGATATGGATTTGAATTCACAGATGTGAAGCTGAGCTCTCTAATCCTTTGCAGTGTTTGTGTGTTGATTTACTGCTGGGCTTAAGTCTGGAACGAGCCAGCTAGATGTTCAGGTGGACAAAATTACACCAGGGCAGGCATGACAAAGCTAGCACAGGTACAGACTAGCACTCTCTTAATAAAATCCCCCTCCTTCACCACCACCAGACCTCAGCAGAGGAATCCAATCCTTCCTGCATACTTCCTTCAGCTGCCCAAAAACTGGACCATCCCCACAGATTCACTGAGCCCCATCTTTACCCTTCTGCACATGACTTCCAGTGAGGAGTGCCTCTGTCCTCATCTCAGTGTCCACTCCTGTCTCTCCTCGGTTCAACCCACAGCGCACATTAAGTCTGCTAGCATTTCTGATCAGTAAGGTATAATTCAGGAGCAGACAGCAAGATAATGTGGTAGATATTAAGGACAACCCCATTGTGCACTGGACAAATGGGAAAACCATTGTTCTTCACAGACCAGCCTGGATAAAAGGAGATAATTAACAGGTCAGTCTGTTAGCAACAAGCAGCTAAACAACCTGTGCCACCCACACATTTCTTTTTTTAGGTTTTCCTTGTGATTAAGGTGGAGGCATATGTTTTACAGAAGAAAGCACAGCTAGAAATCTGTATTGGTAAAAAAGAATACTGGTTAATACCAAAGAGGTGCTATTACCTTTGAGGAACACATTGCCACGGCTGGAATGCTGCATCCAGTCAGGCATTGATATTTTGACATTTGGGAAAGTCACGCAGATGATTCAAGGTGAGGAAAGCATGTCCTACACTGAGAAGGTGTTGAGTACATTAGTTCAAGTGGTGGAGAGGTTAAGAGGAGATATAATTCCCTTCAAGGAGGGACAAGGTACCTGACACTAGAAGGCACACAGCATAGCCAGTAGGCACTTGGCAGCAGTGGATCTGTCTTGGAGCCTGCTGTCATTGGCTTTATGGGACACAGGGGAAGCTTCTAGCAGCTTCTCACAGAAGCCACCCCTGTAACTCCCCTGCTACCAAAACCTTGCCAGGCCACTTAAATAATTTATCCCATTCATTTGGGATCATCAAATTGAGATTGAATTAGGAAAAAAGTTCACTGAGAGTAATTGTTTTATATTATGTTTGTGACCCTTCTAGAACACATCTTTGTTTAAGCTTAACGCTGCCTAATCAATATCATTGAATCAAAGATTGAATAATTACTTCAGTTTGCATTCTTAAATTAATCTTGGCTATGAGCTAAGTTCTTTGGACTAGAGATGGAACAAAATACGCCTGCATTGCCCTCAAAATGCTCAGGGTACTTTCTGCTGAGCATTAAGATAATGATAATAATGAATATTCATGATTCAGAATTTTGTGTCTCCTGGGTGAGTTCAGCAGGATTTAAAATTCCCTTGGTACAAAACTGGGTAGACATATTTATTTATCTGTAATTTGTTTTGGCTTCATTTCATTGTCTGCAGCTGGAGGCAGGGCAGGGAACAATGCAGGTCAGCGTGCACCAAAGAGAGAGAACATACCTTCTTAGGGACTTTACTCAAATAAGTGTTTACAGCATGCATCAGGCTGGGATTCAGGAAGAAATCACAGGAACTGCTGCCATCCACCCCCTGGACCTTTATTCTTTGCTCATAGGCATCCCGCACTTACTCCTTTCCGGCAGCAGCTCTGGCTTTCCTCATGCCCACAGCACATTACAACTAAGCCTCTTGAGAAATGAAAAAATATCTCATTCTGAAGCTACTGGACTGATAGGATGCTCCAAATCATGGCACATGGTGGGCAGATGCAAACTTGCTTTCTTTCAGACTAGCTGGAGCAGGCCTTAATCCCAAATGTACACGGCTTCCATACTCGAATCAGCACAGCCTAAGTACAGGTTGCCCAGAGAGACTGTGGATGGACCCTCCCTGGAAACGTTCAAAGCCAGGTTGCACACGGCTTTGAGAAACCTGGTCTAGTGGGAGATGTCCCTGCCCATGTTCAAGGAGTTGGAACTAGATGAGGTCTAATTTCCCTTCCAGGCCAAACTGCTCTATGGTAAGTACATTGCTACACAGTCTGGTGTGGAGCTGGCTTGTATCCTGCTAGCTGACAAGTGATCTTGCATCTGCCTGAAATCTATTATCTACACATAGAGATATCCAGGTAGAATTTCATAACCAGCATTTTCATAAAGTTCAAGACCAGAGGCGACCATGACATTTATTCTGACCTCCATCATGTTACAAGTCCTAAAATGAGAATGCCGAGATAGTACATACATTTGACCTTTATCTTCCTGTGTTTCAGTTTCTCATCTGCAAACCAAACTCAGTAATAAGGGAGCCTGTGTTCACCCTAGTTAGGCACTGTGAAAATTAAACACAATATTCGGAAGGCAGAGCACTATGTCAATGAGACTCACGATAAAATCCAGGAGAAAGTCGATGATTTTGAACCGTGTGTTGTACAAAAACCAGGACCATCAGTCAGTGGGGGAAGATAAATAATTAATAATTTCTCTTTTAGGGAGTGCTGTCCAGCTGAAGCCAGGAATGAGGTACAGCTCCTGCAAAATGAAAAGCAATATGTGATTCTCTAATTTCAAAACAACATAATGGATGCCAGAATTAGATGATAATTCCTCCTTCATTATTTTCTAGTTGCAAATTTGCACCTATGATGGTGTTCTTTGAAAAGTCAGAGAAGCTCTGCACATGTGCTGTTATACAAAGACTGTTTGACCGGGTTTCTTTCCCGCAACTCCGGTGGCTGTGAGCATTACTCGCTTTTCTAGAACTGTTTTCAATCCTCTTGTGATTTTCAGGTCTGCTTCTGCATCACTTCCCTGTGCATATGCAGAGCTGCAGGGATTCTTAGTCATAAAGACCAAAGACAGGGAATACAAGTTTGATTTGCATGAAATACTTGTTACAGATTATATTAAAGATCATCAGATCCACACCAGGTTTTAGTTAGAACAACATCAGTAACATTGTCATTAGGTTTTGCAGTTACGTATATGAATTACCCAACAGAGATCATACTGTCCTAAATAGCTGTTGAATTTCAGTTAGTTTTGGCAATTCTCTAACACTGCAAGAAGAAACAAAGTGCATCCCAGCGGGCAATTCTATGGTGCCTAAACATTTCAGCCTAGTAGTAGATTGGTGCTTGCACATGATAGCAGCCCCCTTGCCATTTTCCCTAATCTCTGAGACACCACAGAAGGTCTCCGGCAGTGGTTCTGGTGTTCTTTCAGTTCTTCCTGTTGGGATTTCTACATAAAACTAGGAGCCAGTATCTCCAAGGACTTTGGTTTCCCTCCAAGACTCTTCCCTTGCCTGACTGGAACATATGTTACTGAACTGTGTGTGGGTTGTTAAAAGCATGTGTTATTGTTCCTTTAATTTATGCATATCCACAATGCAGATGATTTTTATATAAAATACCTCCTTCGAGGCTACAGATTTGGTATTTAATGCTTAGGTGGGTGAACTCATGAGTGAAAACCATTAAAGGTATATGCTTATTTAAAACATTTATGTCAGACTAGCTGCAATAGCTATACAGCAAACATATTTAGTGTATTTGTAATTAAAAAATGAAATTTTGGAGTTAATTCTATCCTTAGTCACTAGAGAACTTGGTACAACTTTAAATCCACTGAACATTCAGTGTTGGAGGGTACAGCCTTGCACCTTCTCAGATCAATCCATTACCATCACCTAAAAGACTTAAAACCTATAGACCAAAGAGAACTTCACAGTTATTTAAGTGAAAAAAGGTGGTGCAGAGCTACCATGGAAATAAAACACACGTCACAACAGAAGAGACAGACAGGCTGTGAAGATGATTTTGTATACATTACTGAAATATAAGCTGAGTGTATATGTTGGTAGATGCAATGCACAGAGACCCAAATTTGAATTTCCAGATTGTAGGGAAGAGAATACTCCTATAAAAACCAACCAAAATATGCTACCAGTTCTTTAATGAAAACAAGAAGAAAGACACTTTGATTTCCTGTCATTTCTGAATAATAACCCTGGGTCCCAAAGCAGGAGGTTTTAAGTCTTAAATCATCCTTAGCAAGCACAGACACACTTGAGGGCAGAAACATCTCCTCTCTGATACACAGGGGAAAATGTTCCTGCCATCAAGATGTTAACCCAGGACATAAAGACTCCTGCATTTGATTCACTTCTCAATCACTATCCTGTAAAGTATCTGACAAGTTACTAAGCACCAGTCTTACTACTTTCTAGAAACCAATAGGAAAAATCTACCAATCTTCTGTCTTCGAGAGCTGTTGCCATGAGAAATCTTTTTAAAGTTGCATGGTACTTTTATAACAGATATTACAATTATTTCAGACAAATCTGCTAGCTATGAGAGCAGCTAAACAACTGCAGTAGAAAAATTCATAATAAATATACTTGCTCAGCCAGAGTTCACTTTTAAAATTCTACCATAAAACCAAAAGACATGATAACACTCGTCCCTGAAATTTATCGTTATAAAGAAGATAGAAGACATTCTCACAGTTCTTCAGACAGCCAAAAAATGTTTAGTCCACACAGAAAGTTTCTTCCTTTCTATAGACAGAACTGAACGATCAGAGGTAGTATTAATTTATTCTCACATCCTTCAATGATGAGTCTGATGCAACAGATGCAGAACATTAAAAAGAAATAAACATAAGCATTTTTTCTCGAGTATGCTTCAACACCAGATTCTCACTTGTCTCATGAAATAAACATGTTGTTTTAAGGGCTCTTCAAATTCTTTAATTAACCCGAAAGTTTTTCTGACTATGTTGATTTTCAATGCAAAGTCAAGTGCAATTTCTTCCATAACCCCAAAAGTGAGCTTCCATGTGATGAGTGACTTTGTTCCAAAATAAATTCAGAGGTGGAAGAGATGAGAGATTGATTAGTCTAGAAAGAGAATATTCAGGGAAGTCAGAACGAGTCTTCAAAGTAAGTTAACTGCTTATACAAAAAGAAAATAATCTTTTTTTTCTTTTTATCTACTGTAGCTAAAATGAGCATTAATGTCGGCCGACTTGGCACAATATATCAAAGTCAGATTAAGGAGGAAGGCGCAGTTCAGACAAAAACTGAATGCAGTTCAGCCTGCTCCAGCACAGGCTTCCTACAGGGTCACAGACTCCTTCAAGCACCAGCCTGCTCTGGCGTGGGGTCCTCCACAGCCTACAGGTAGATATCTGCTCTGCCGTGGATGTCCATGGGATGCAGGGCATAACCTGCCTCACCATGGTCTTCACCATGGGCTGCAGGGGAATCCCTCCTCTGGCACCTGGAGCATCTCCTCCTCCTCCTCCACTTGCCTTGTCTGCAGAGTTGTTTCTCTCACATATAGTCATTCACCTCTCTGGGTGCTGCTGTGCAGGTTTTTCTTTCCCCTTCTTAAATGTATTATCCCAGAGGTGCTACCACTGTTGCTGATGGGCTTGGCCTTGCCCAGCAGTGGGTCCACCTTGGAGCTGGCTGGCATTGGCCCTATGGGACCACAGGGGAAGCTTCTAGCAGCTTCTCACAGAAGCCACCCTCGTAACCCCTCTGTTACTAAAACCTTGACAGACAAACCCAATAAACCCGCTGGAGATGAATGGTCAATGTTTACAGAAGATACTTACCACTGACTTGACTGAATCCCAACCTGGAATCAAGGAATTGCTCTGCAACAGAAGAGTAGCAAGAGGAGATTTGCATTTAAACCCTTGTGTTATAATCTGTTTTACTTAATAATTTTGGTGGCTTCTTTTTTTTTTTCACATTCAGTACAACCTTAAGCATCTAATTCATATTCCATTAGAAGTGGTTGGATTTTTTTTTTTTTGCTTTATGATGTTATTGTTATTTGTGTGGGTCACTCATAGTGAAGGAAAATGTCCAAGTACCACTGCCTACTCAGAGGATTTAAATGCTGAGAGTAAATGTTGCATAAGGAGGTTTTGACATTATCATGATAGTGGTCAAACACTCCAGTAGGGACCAGGAGAATCCCCATCCTTGAAGATACTCAAAAAGCAACTAGTTAAAGCCCTGAGCTAGGAACTGTAAATTTGAAGTTCATCCTGCTTTGAGCAGGTTGGAGTAGAGACCTCCAGAGGTCCCTTTCACCTGACATCATGCAGTAATCTAGTATGAAGTTGAGCACACCTGGCCTCCAAGACATGCCTTGTGCCAACTACCCTTTGAGAAGGACCTTAAATTGCCTGAGGTGCTGATGAGTGGCTCTTTGTAGTGCCAGAATGGCAGCAGAGCAGAAAGTGGAGAATGATGGGCGTGCACAGCCCAGATATCAGAAAAAGCCTTCCTGAAATGCAGGGGGGCAGGACAGCTGCCATCACCTGCTCCCTTTCAGGAATGGGAGTGTCATAGGAAGAGTTTCTGCTGCAGGAGGGCACACAGAGCCAAAACACATTAATCAAACCTCTAGAAAACACATTTTATGCAAGCACCTTGTCATCTTTGTGCTTCGTTGCCCCAAGCTTGTGTTCTTAATGTCACCTCTAGAATCTCATTAAAAATAGACCTCTTCAGGGCCTGGGCTAGGTCTCTTCAGCGCTATATGTAGCATCAAGCACCCTTTTGAACGCTGTGTAAATATCCCTATCAGAGCCTAAATGAAAAGTTGATAAATTGAACACATTGTCCTCTGTGTAACAGAAGGAGACTAAATGCAGCATCCATTTAAAGCAAATCATGATGAGTGATCTCAAAATATGCAACATTAAGCATGGTCATATTTTAAGTAGCAAGAATCACTTTCACAGGAGTAGAGAGGTTATAAGCCATTTCAGTTTATATTCCAGGAGCCCTCACAAAGCTTTGTTTTGAAAGCTTTATATTAACTTGTAAAACCAGAGCAGAAAAAATTACTGTTTTGTCATTGCCACCACAACGATGGCACCTCCTTGTCTACCTCTGTGCCTTGTTCTGTTTATAGTGAGAAACAAAGATCCCCAGTGCTTTCTACTTAATCTTCTTGCAGACAGTGATTGGGGTTCAGACCTGCTAAATGGGAATGCCAATAGCTCTAAAAAATGTTAAAAGCTCTATAAAGAAAGCCTAGGAATTTCCTTCTGACAGAGCAAGTCCTTATCCTGCCCCCAATTCCCTCTCATCTGAGATGTCTTGCCTTGAATCCCACAAGATAAGGCTTCTCAAGTGCTGTTCCATGTCAATAAATTCTGGATACCTGCAGAAGGTACACAGCTTGCACATCCTTGGGTTTTTTTAAGTCAAAAGTGTACTGAAAAAAAGCAGCTGACACATAGCTGAGAAGCGGGCTGGTTGTGATTACTGCCAATGTTGTTTGGTCCTGGATTCTTAAAACTTTAACCACCTGCAGACTCTGTATCTTATCTGTGAGTGATTTTTATTTGATTCATGTGCTTCTCTGTCACCTTAGCAGATTTTAAAGCCAAGGTAAAAGCTCTTTTATTATTATTATGATTTGTCTCCAATATCTTCCAAGTGCTCGGAATTGTCATGGGAGAGAAGAGACAAAATATTATTTTTTAAAGTTCATAAAGTTGCTTAAAAGATCATGCAGCAAGATTTATTCTTCAAGCAAGAAAATAGTTTTTTTTTTATCCACCAGTGCCTTGGAAGACAGGAAGAGGTTCCTGGAGGAGTGGTTGTCCTCACTGGGCACAGCTCATGGGAACCTTTTTAACTTTACTATGTAGAAAAATACCCAAACCCTTTCTCGCCGAGGTCAAAACACACAAATCCACTCATTTTTCACTCTCTCTTCTGCAGCAAACATCATTAGCAACTGCATTAGTCCTACCTCCTTTGTAGCTTTGCCTTCTGGAAATAATATTTTTAAAACGCCAATCCCTTTTCAACTTTACATTTTATCCATTGTATTAGTGTATTAGTTCATAACCAAAAGTGTCGCTCTAGTTGGCATTAAGGCTTCATGCCCATGTCTCCAGTAAGGCTGACATTAAGGCCAAGGGAGGGTGTAATGGTGACCAAGTCTGGGGCAGATGAGGGAGATGTGGAGGTCTTCTGCACTTGAATGAGGTCCCCAATTTGACAGCCTTGGGACAAGGATTTTCAAAGTCCCAGCCCTTGGAGCTGGCAGAACAAGGTAATCAGGTGGATTTGCACAGAAATCCTCTGCAATATCACTGGCAAAAATATCTCTCACTGACAACCGAGCCTGGCACTGGTCAATAGCAACTGCTCTTGAGGGCCAGAGGAAATCTGGCCAACTTTCTGATAACAAAAAATATATATACAAACAACTCAGATTGTTGATTCTGGAATATCACACCTGAAAGCTCTTAGCTTCAAATGAACATCATTACGGTATCCTTTCCTTTCCTTTTCTCTTTTCCTTTTTTTTTTTTTCTTCACTTTAAATGAATTTGGAATTGGACTTTAGGCCTGGGAACTGGATATTTACAGCATTTAAATCTCCAGGTCCAGCATGCCAGATTGACTGTCATAGAAATGGGGCCTTCCCCTTCCCAAACCAGTTAAGTGGCATGAGGAAAGACAAGCCTGCAGCAAAGGAATCTTCTCCCACTGAGGGGAAAAGTCACTGCTCAGCACTAGAGAAAACAGTAAGATTTAATAGGATCTTACACTAGTATCAGGGTTTCAAATGAAGCTGGGCTGAGGCTGGAAGGAAGGAGACTGAACAACAGACTGAAGTGGAACCAGCCCCAGCGCAGGAACTCCATTATTTCCAAGAAGGTTCCCTATTTAATTTCAAGTATTCCTGAGTTTTATCCTATGTAAATTTTTCAAAGCAACAATAATGCACGAACTAGAAATTCTACTTTCAGCTTCTGATTTAGGCCCACAGCCCATGAAAGGCTGCACTGTTTCACTAAAAGAAGAACACGGGAATCCTGCTCACATACTTGGGGACATGAGCTCTGTGTCCCCAGGCCATTCACCTTGACTACAGATGCTTTTTGCAGTAAAATACAGCTACAGGTTGTAGTTCAGAGTTTGCAGCTCTCATAGCTGCAGACCTGTCTATAGGGATGTAGACCCTGAAGTGCAATGTGTATGATGTGTACGAATGATTATTCATGCTTTCTTGTTGGCCTGCTCCACATCAGGCACTTTCAAGTGAAGAAAGGGGACTGTTTCACAGCCCCAGAGACTCTTCTCATTGTCCTCTAATCACAGGGCTGCCGCATCATAAGAGCTGAAGGTGATGAAGCCTTCTGGCTTATGGATGACCAGATATGCAGCCAGGATGCATCTGTTTAAGCTACTGAATGCTCTTGGGGCTTTGCTGAAGGCTACATGGGAAAGATCAGAAAGGAGGCAGTAGTAGTACCACATTAAAGGAAAATCTCTGGCTACTGGTGTGTTAGCAGTGCGTTAAAGCTCCCCAAAGCTACACAGAGATGCCTCTCACTGATGGACACATGCTACTGATGCACTCTGGGGAGGACTGCAGTGCCATTTCTTAAATTGTGTCTATACCCAGGATGATGGAAAATACAGTCAACAGACAGAATGGACCTTCCCCCCCCCCTCCCCCCCCTTTTCTTTTAAAGCTGCAAGATTTCTCCATGTCTATGAGCCAGGTCCACTTGATCCATGCAGACAGTGTCCATGGTAGGACAGTGTACTGGGAAAGGTGCAAAGATTTACTGACCTTTTCCAGCATTCCTCTTCCCCATCTTTCAATCTCAGACTTCAAAACTCTTCCCATCATATTCTTTCCCCCTTAGATAGTCACCTTCTACTGTATTTTACTTCTGTTTCAACCTTCTCTTGGTTAGAATAAAATGCTTCAGCTCCTTCAGGCTTTCCTCAACGGGCACTTTTTTTAGTAACTACTTGGTATCTCACAAAAGTTATTTTCTCAAAGATAATGTATCTGAGTGTGTATTTTCTCTATAGACATCTAAATAGCAACACAGAGCACAACCTATTAATACTTCCTTCCTTTCAGAAACTGTTCTGTATAATTAGTGGTTCACCAGAGACCTTCCTAAACCAAACATCCATCTGAGGAAAAATTGCTTATGATTGCTAGGGCATGAAATCCCAGAAAGCCATAACTACAAAGAAAATTTCCTGCCTAATAATGTTTTCTCACAAGACCAAGCTTAGCTCTCATCTCTGAAACCACTGAAAAGGCACTAAATTAAGCCTGAAAATTGAATGGACTGTATCTGGAAGTGACTGGAAGAGGAAAGGAAGAGGTAGTGGCAATGGGCAGGTCAACAAATGTTTTTGTGAAGAGTTGCCACCTCTTAGATCACAATATGTGTACTGATATTTGTCATCCTTACACATAACTAGCTGGATGCTGACCATTATTTCGGTGATCTGAACATGGCTCCACAGGACCTGATTTCCAAAGGAGTTTCGCGACTCTACGAGGCACTTGGCCTGAAATGCAGAAAAAGCCTCAGGATGGCAACAGCACTGCTTACTACCACCTAGTTTTGCTGTACTGGTTTTCCACTATGTTCTTTTCCCAGCTGAAAACAGACTAATAGATCTGTCTTTTTTATGTGTATTCTTTGAACTCAGTTGAGAAAGGAAATATCGTCAGCCACAACTTACCAGCTCTTTATCAGCTGCCCACTTTTCAGACAGGTTCTTATTTCTTACCTCATTAACCTTTAACCTTAAGATAAAAGGTCTTATTGATTTATTTGTTTATAGGAGATGAAAGAATTCTGAACCTGGTTTTGTAATCTCTGTAAGCTCTGTGGTGAAAAAATGAAGACTAGTATTAGTGTCCTTATAAAAATCGGATGATCTTCACAATGAAAAAGCCTCAGATTCGTGGTGTTTCTCTACAAGTGAAAAGAGTCAAGACTGCTGACCCATCCAGGGACCTGACAATGAGTCACACTGTCTCAATGGGCATAAGTCACAGGAAGTGGTATTGATTGACTTTAGTCGTGTTGCATAATGCATTAGTAAGAGCATTATTAACATGCATTGCTCCTGGACAGCACATCAGTTACTGCAGTGAGAGCTCATGTAACCTTAGATTTTGTTGTTTCAGACCCTGAGGGTAGCTGGAGCCAAAACATGTTCCTTCCCCTTTGCAACAAGGCCAAGGACACGGCCACAAGCATTTGCTATGCCTCAGATGAGGACAAGTGATCCATTAAATGGAAGTAATTTGAATGCTTATGGCCATAAATCCATGAAGTTAGACGGGAAGAAAAGCAAAAAACTTTGAAATTTTATATATAGCACTAAGTTTGTATATAGACTAAGTTTGTCTGGCTTGACAAAGTTGAGTTAGATGACTGCTGGGATGTCTATAAAGATGTAGAACTCTTTTTGGCACTCATTTCGGGCAGAGATCTGGAGTAACACTCCTGTGTTACTCTACCTTGTCAAGACAAAGTTTCTTTACTGAAGAAGTCTGTAACAAGGAGTCAGAGTCTGCTACTGCAGCCCAGATTTATGTACCAAACCAAAAGGTACATGAGTTTATCTATGTATGGCTTCCCTACACAATCACTAGAGAAAGTTAGGTGGCTCCAAAGACTTAGAAGGGCTAAATGAATCACCTGTCAGAGGGGTATTCAGCTGAGAGGTAAAAAAAAGGAGACCAACTTCCAAGTCACAGAATTGCCTAGATTGGAAAGGGCCTTTAAGATTATCAAGTCCAATCATCAACCTGACACTGACAAGTCCTCAACAAGTCCCTAAGCACTACATCTATAATTTAGGTATCTAACTTTGGATTTGGGAATATGAAGGTGGAAAATGAATCGCTTTCCTTGTTTGTTTGCCAGAGTAACTCATCACCCCATAATGAGTTTCATAAATCCCTGCAGAGCTGAGGACAGCTGCAAGAAGAAAGAAGGTCTGGATGCTGGGAATGAAAGAGAACAGAGTACTCAGACTAGGGTATGAATGAAGATATTCAGGTCTTAATTGCCTTTAAACAGAGAAATGCAACTCATTAAAGTAATAAGAGTCTCCTAACCTCACAACAACCTTCTAGTTAGTCTGATTTTCTCTGATATTCCCTCAAACATGAGCAGAAGCAATTGAAAAGAGTTCTTCAAGACAAAGCATAGATGTGGTGCACAACCACTGATCTCACCAGCTGTTTTCTAGCACAACTCTGACATGAGCTACAATGCCCCTGGTTGAATAAGTCTGACAGTCCTGAAATGAAAGCCCTGGATAACCAGGTAAGTCATAAAACAGAGATAGTGGCTTATGTCAGGGTAAGGCAGTAAGTATAATCAGCTTGAAGAGTATTTATTAAAAGCCCTCTTTTTTAATCTTTGAGCCAAATTCCTCTCTGGCTCCAGTGGTAAACTCAAAATCTCACACATTTATATGTAAAAGATTTTTATTTTAATATTGCTAGAGAGACTTCAAGAAGATAGAAAACCAGTATTGCCTACACAGGCAAACTCAGACCCATGCCTCGGAGACTTTGTATTTGTCATCGCAAATACTTCATTTGCTTCTTTCAAATCAATACCCAACAATATTGCAACAAAGATGTTAATGTTTCACATTCCTGCTCAGAAAACTAGATTAAAAGACCACAGCTCAATAAGAAGCCTTTTCAACCTGTACATAATACATGAAAAATGGAAAATAGTCTTCTGTCACTTTTTAACAGTTCAGAGTTTATGGGCTGGAAGAATTCCTTGAGTTTGCAAGCACTTTCAATAGCCTGCAGTCTGCTCCAATTGCCCATTCGTGAAGGCTGTGCTTTAAATAGGAAACAAGAAGAGCGATTGAAGGAACTGGGTTTGTTTAGTCTAGAGAAGAGGAGACTGAGAGGAGACCTCATTGCCCTCTACAACTACCTAAAAGGAGGTTGTAGCGAGGCTGGTGTTGGTCTCTTCTCTCAAATTAGTAATGATAGGACAAGGGGAAATGGCCTCAAGTTGCGTCAGGGGAGGTTTAGATTGGATATTAGGAAAAAATTCTTCACTGAGAGGGTAGTTAGGCACTGGAATGGACTGCCCAGAGAGGTGGTGGAGTCACCATCCCTGGAGGTGTTTAAGGAACGAATAGATGCAGTGCTTGAGGATATGGTGTAGTGGTTAGAGAGGATTTGGTGTAGTGGTGTAGTGGTTAGAGTGATGCTAGGAGAAGGTTGGACTTGATGACCCTGGAGGTCCTTTCCAACCATAACAATTCTGTGATTCTATGATTCTGTGAAAAGTAATGAAGAGGCAACATTAAATTTATGCTGTCCCATGCTAAGGAAAACTTTAACATCACATGGTATTGCTGACTTAGCCCACAGTAGCAGCAAAAGTAAGTTAAACCAAGTTTAATCTTGTTTTGAAACTTTATTCTGGAATAGGAATACAGGCTGTGGCAATTTTATGATCTGGTTCACTCAGTTTCTTAAACCAAAATTTGTAACTCTCTTTATTTTACAAGTTGAAACTTGTGAATTTTTTTCAACCGTATGAGAGACTCGTGCAGAAAAGGCTGCACAGGATATAAAAGCGAAAGACAGATCTTTGCATAAAAGTGAAGCTCTTTATTCCCAATTAAAAAAAAAAAAAAGGCATTAAATCACATTTGCAAGATGTATATGGAATAGATGGGGGTAGATTTTTTAGTTCCTTGTGCACAAATGGTATAACTTTAACCTTGTGTCTCCATGGTCTTGTACAAAACCTTTCAACAAGATACATTCAAACAAGGTTAGCAACAGAATGAATGATCCCAATCACAAAATGTAAAAGATGAGCAGTGTTTAATTCTTCTCTCTCCCACTTAATGAGCAGGAAATTTCTACATCTGCCATGGGCCCTCATGATCATCCAAAAGCTTTACTTAATGAAGAGACAATTAAGACAACTGATGAGTGCTGCAGTGTGTGATGATCTTAGAAGAAGATGGAGATCTGGAGTTAAGTGGAGATATGGAGCGGTTTTATGCAATGTGGAAGGTGAAGTCAAGAGCTAAATTCTTTTGGATACACCTGTGTCTCATTTGTAGAAATTTGGTGCTGCAGCTGTTAGCTGGAAGTTTCCTTCTGCCCTACTGATTTTCCTTATAAGTGGCAAACGGATGTTCAGGTAAAACATACTGACCCAGCTGTAGGACAGTGCATTGGCCCACAGGAGGGGCCAACAAGACACTGTTGTTGGATACCTACAGAGAAGGGATAGGGCCTGTTACATACTCACAGATCTGTAGTGACACCAAACCAGTGGCCATCATGAATCTGGTTACTGGGCATTAATAGGGCAGTCTCCTCTGTGAAGAGGTATCTCTCAGGAGACCACCAGCAAGATGATAGAGCCAGTAAGGAGGTTACTGCAGTGTGCTTTCAGCAGCGGACACCTGCTCCTCTCTTTTCTTAAAAAAGAACAGTCATACAGAACATATACCTGTCATTTCCCCTGCAGACAGGAACTCCATACTGGAGACATTTCAACACCAGAGCAATAAACTGATAGAATTGCTACAAATCTTTAAATCTGTTCAAAACATTTTAAACTTCAGTCAATCCTCAATCCTATTTGGCCTCGCTCCTAAACCAGAAACAAAACCTTATCCAAGTGGATCAGCAATTTGTCTTTGTGATTCTGCCTACCTCTATGCTCTTACCTGTTTCCTTACTCACAAAAAACTATGGAATCACCCAGGACCTATGCTGTCATGAAGCAATATGTTGGGGAGCCATTTTCAGGGATGTGTTGCTCTTATGGACTTTACAGTGAGCTTATGTGACAGACAGAATAGACATCGGAAGATGACAACATTAGATCTTTAAAGTCTGTCAGCGAATCACATATTTTACCAGCCATTTTCCACTCTGAAGGATGTTTTGTGTGTCTATCTAATTATAGCAAAACCGTACAGATTGTGTCAAAACCCCCCACTATTATCCAAGCTGTACCAGCTATGGCTGACAAAACATGCACATCTCCTAATTAAGAACATTTTAAAGCTGACTTATTTAAATTAAGAAAGCCTCCCAGCCTTCACTTTTTGACAACTTACTCTGAGACTTTTGCAGCAAGAGGAGAAGGAAAGCAAGAATATTTTAGATTTCTTCCCTGTTTTCTTAACTGTATAGAGCACTAAAATAAGTTGCAACATGCAAACAATATGTCAGAACGAAAGCCTTTGTCTTGACAGATTGCAGGGCACAGCATAAAATAAAATTGTGTCGTTCTGAAGATCTGAAGTACAGAATGTAACATGCCTTCAATACTCTGTTTTGAAGACCTCCAAATGTTTGGACATCTCAGGTGACAGCTTAATTCATTCATCCATTTAAGTTAATGGCATGTTTCTCTTGCTGAGTTCTTGTGTGAGTGAGCAGAATGCACCTTTGCTAATGGTACAGGAGAATTTCTAGCTTGGCTTTCTGAAATTTGCAGTGTGTGCTCGGAATAATGTGAATATAGGGAGCAATCCCATCTGTCCTCCTTTTCTGAATAGTGCAGTGCACTTTCATGTTTTGGTTATAAATGTCTTTGGCGAGGTAGGCACTTTTTCAGGCACTTGCAGTTTTGTTTTCCACCCCTAGTTTGCAAGTCCTCATTTCAAATCATCTCCGCAGAGAATCTAAAAGCAGGTTTCACATCTAAGAATTGATGAGAGGGTAAGGAAGGGAAGAGGCTCCTACTCACCTCAAAAACCAAAATGGATTTAAAGATTCTGTTGCATACCAGAAATATTTGTACAAACAGATTAGAATTATTTCACAGTGTCACTTCCAAGTCAGTTGTGAGAGACACAAAAAAACCCAATACTCATGACCCGAGAATAGCTCGCCTTTTCACAAGGTGACAAAGGAAATACCAAACCGACATTTTCTGAAGAGCAACTTAAAAAAAGAGCTGTAATCAGATGGTAGAGCTCAACTCTAGCCTCACCCATGGTCAAGAAACTCCCAGAGTGTAGAGTCAGGCAGCACCTTGCCTTGTTGCAAGGCTCTGGAACAGGCTGTGCCTGGAGATGTCAACAACCATATCCAGAATTTGCTGCACCCATACGATCTCGAATAAATTCTTTCTGTCATTTGTGAACTCTTTGCAGTCAATGGTGTTTTGTTTAGTTTTTGAGTTGAGTTGAAAACAGTTAGCAGCAACTGCATGACTGACTGACTAAAGCCACCTTCACAGTGGTGTCACAAAGTAGTATGCCAATGAATGCTGGTCCTGGATCATCCTCCATTTCCATTTCCTTCTTCTTTATTTTTGAGCATTGTGATGGAAGCACAAGGGATTGACTGGGATAAGCAACTAATGAGTCCAAATGTTTTGGATCTAACACCGAACATATGAGAGGAGAAACAAAATTTTCCTTCAAGAAAATGGTGTTAATATCAAAATCCCCAATCAGAAAGACCTTAAATTAGATTTCTGGTTGAGGTTTTCAGTGTTGAAGGAGATTAATATTGGTTTCAAACAAGCACTCAGCAGAAACAGATTTAGAATTAAAACACCCAGGCTTCAATCCATTGTCTTCCAGAACTCATTTCAGCAAGAAAGAAAATGTCAGTTTGAAATGTTTTGCTGAAAGGCAGCTGTCCAGACTCAGGTCTGTTAGTATCTCACTGGCTTCTACGGGTTGGTTTTTCAGCCCTTAAGTATATGGAAATCCAAGTACAGAGCACATGAAACAGATGCTATAGGAAAGTGTTATTGTGAATAAAAGTAAAGCTCCAAGAAATGTTTAAATTTTAAAAACTACAAAAGTAAAAGTATCCCATGACACACAAGCAGAATTTGGAATGAGTATTGCCCAGTGATGAGAAAAGCTGTTTTTTAAAGGAAAAATCTCACATATACATATACTTCTGTCATAGCCCTATAATACTAACTAAAGTAAACCTGAATACTCTCTGAAAGTTTGTGATCAATAAAGCTTTTTTATTGTATTTTCCAGGCTCTTGATCTGTAAAAACTGGATACATCTAACAAGGAAATCATGTAAGAAGAAAAGGTTAGAGGAAATTGGTTTGCAAGAAGATAAAAGTGCAGGGAAAAAACCTATAAAAATTCAGTATCCTTTTGATCACATTTTGACCTGGAAGTTAGTAGTAAAACAATTCAGAAGCCTTGATGAAAACCATTTTGAAATCTAGATGAAGAAATTTTCCATTTCTGAGATGGATCAGAGTCCATCTCAATTAGAACAAATGAAAGCATGACTTCATGAAAGAATCTCTGTCTCATTCAGAGACTGACGTATTATCATTTTCTCTAATTCTTTTGAGACTGTACTGAGTGAACCTGAGGTTTGGAAAGAGTGAGAATAGGTGTGAGACACTGAGATTCTTTTTGTAAAACATGGTGGTTTCTAGTCACAAACAAAGCACTAATAGAACCCCAAATACTGCTATTTCACCATATCTGCAATAAAATTCTTCTGATTCCCTGAGGATGGCAAGTATCGCTGTCTAACCTGGCACATTACAAACCCACTGAGAATTGTTTTGTTTGGAAGAGACCTTTAAGATCATCAAGTCTGGCACTGCCAGGTCACCACTAAACCATGGCCCTCAGCACAACATCTACACATCTTTTAAATACTCTGAAGAGAAAGAGCATGACGTTAAGTGCAGAAATTCATCGATCAATTGATTTGATCATACCTGTGTAACAACAAGCCATTAGCAGTTATGAAAACATCTTGAAGTATGGAATCCTGATAACAGGAACTGGAGGTATTTCAAATGTTCAAAAGTCAAATATGGGTTTTTTTCTTCACACTTGCACCCTGAAGCACAGGCTCATAGAGACAAATACTTCCTTTTGCATTTGCATATCTCTTTTTCAGGTGGTGCTCCATACTAGTACTGCTAATTAAACTCCAAGTGTTTTCACTTCTGCTACTAACAAAGATGTGCAGGAGGAGATGTTGGCATGACAAAAACTTGTGAACTGCAAAAAAGAATTACAACTTCTTTATTTCAGTTGTTCCTGAATCAGCTTAGCGACTTGTCTTGTCAACTGAGCCTCTCACGTTTGAGGTACATAGAAGGAGGAACTTCTGTTACAACCTCCCTGCTAGGAGCTACGTGCAGGATTTTTAGGAAGATGCTGCCTGACCTGATGTTGTCCTGTCCCTACTAGTTAGCATGAATAGAGTTGACGGTCCCAGCCATTATTAACATATGTACTGCCAACATGGTTTGTGTTACCTCAAAGTGACATAACTTGGGAACCAGTGATTAAAATCCTGCTGTTTCTTCTTAACCAGAAAATGTTCTATTTGCTTGATGCATTCCAAATAAATTATTCAGAGGTCCTAAGAAAAAAAATTAGTACCCCTCTACAGTGAATAAGTTTGTTATTTTTCCTCCCATTGCTTTACTTTCTTCCATATGGAGGAAAACATCTCAGCAGGGATTGGGTTACAGATTTTGTGAGAGTCAGGGGCATGCTAACCATGTTCTGTATGGTAGTTCCTAAGGACCAAGTAGGTACAAAGTCTCAATGTGGTAGGCACAATCCTTATTGCAAAGAGATGATATCTTAGTAAAGATGACACAGAGGAAAAAAGAAAGGATAGAAATTGCAAATAGAATAAACATTCAATGACAGCAGATGTCATATTAGTTGGATGAGTCTGTTTAGGAAGTGAGAGGACACTGAAGGACGTGCTGTGAAGCCACAGACCAACTCTGTAAGCACACCATTGCCCGTACTGATTTTCCAATCAAGGGTTTAGTTTTCAGTGCTGAAGGATATCTTACACTGAGAAGCTGAGACAATGAGGGGTTTGACAGAAGCCAGGGGTATATCTGACTTGAGATGGCAAGCAGCTGTCCAAAGCTGTGTTCACATTGATCTGAGCTGTAAGATCTGAACTGCTCTGTCAGCCATCAGACCAATCTACCTTTCCATGGTAGGTTTTTAGCTTAGGAACTTCATATTCAATTGGTTTAGTGTCAGTTTGGGTGGTCCTTTTTCATTATGTTCTCTTTCACAGTGCCAATACTAACTGGTGGTGTCAGCCACGGATAACTGATCTCCCCTGTTCAGACTTCAGCTAGGTTGCTCCAGATTGCTGTGGTGAAATCTTGCAAAGCATGTGTTATCTTAGAGGGCTGGGAGAAAGGACTTAGAGGAGACAGCATCACATCATGAAAAAGGCAAGATGTCAGCTGCTGTCAAAAGGTCTGGAGGTTTCTGCAGGAAATTGTGTATTTCTTTGGATCTTGTAAGACTGAATTCAGATGCCAAATTTAGAAACCGAGTCCTTTGTTGAGAGTGTTTTCGGACTCACTGACTCATAACTGCAGGTAGACACAAGCTCAAATGACAAGCTTAGGGCTTCTAAACCTTGCTGAAAAACTTCAACACCAAAAAGACGTGTTCCTCTGTTCCTAGTATCTCTGAGAAAACCCCATCGTTCGGCATGCCAAACAGGCAGTCTCTATGGAGAACTGGCTTGTAACCTTGTCATCAAAATTTGCAATATACTGCAGTAAATGCTAGACAACAGAGCAACTTAAGGTAGGAAAGGAAGCACAGCAGATCTTTCAGAAGAGCATTCACCGGCTCCTCTATGCTCACAGGCAATTGCCAGTTTATACTCCCTTGCTAGCAGAGATCCCTGTGATCATAATTGCTGGTTTTCAAGGTCTGACAAGCCCAAACAAGTCCTTAATTTGCACAGTGCCTGTATCCTATATCATTATATTAATAAAAAATAAAAGACTACTTTTTAAATGTCATAATGAGGACCTGCAGACTACAGTGGAAGGTTTCTTCTGAAATGTAAGAAACAAGGGATTATTTTCTAGAAGTCTAGAATATATGCAGAGGAGCCCATTGAACCTTCTTCCTGCACAGCAATATGGAGTATTATTTTGTGTGATTAGTGATTATAAACTACTAAAAGTGCCCAAAATTATGTTTTTTTCATTTATAAACCTCCTTTTTTTTTCAAAATTTATTTCTGCCTCAGTTAAATGAATGGTATGTTAAACAAGCAAGCAAACAAATGTGTCCGTTTAATCTGTTCTCATCATATATTGATCGTTGAGAAGTTACTGAAAGCAGAGAAATAACTCAGAATCAGAAGTCTCTGCTTAAATAACGAGGGGAGGGGAGAGGGGGAAGTCTCCAGATGGAATTAATCTGGTCTAACCTTTAATTTTGTCTTTTCCAGACAGTCATACATGAGCAAGTCACCCAAGGCTTGCCTAAGAATTAAAGGAGAGAACTAGGCAATTTTAAATCATGAATCATCAGACCTACTTTACACACCTGCATCATGAGCTGACTCATCCTCCAGACTAATTTGAGTATACTCGCTTGATTCCCACCAGATACCAAAGGATTCTACAGTGATTAGCTTTGTTGTAGAAGTTTGCATTGTACAAGTCCACATATATCTTGTGTCCTTCCTTTAGCAGGAGACTGATTGCAAAGCTGAGATTCCCACCACCCAAATTTTCATGTTTTGTGGAAAGGTCTGAAGAGAAGGTAGTTGTGAGACTACTAAGGAGAGAAAGCATGTTTTTTATATTTTACTCTTCTACTCACTTATAAAGAAAAGCTATTTCTTCCAGAAATTAAGTGAAAACTCCTCCATAGATGCATTCCTCTTTCTCCTGTGGAGCCAATCCAGTTTATGGAAAACACTTTCAATGGTAAATCATTGAAGTACTGTCTTTGTAAAGAGATGGAAGGAACAGTCATTCCCTCTTGGGAGAGAAGAATTTCCTTGTCTGCTTACTAAGTTCCTAGTGAAAGTATGGGTAGGACACACACTTCTCCAGTTTCAACACATTGGTGGTCAGCATGGGTAGACTAAAACTCCCCAACACAGAAGCGAAGAATAGGTTGGTATCAGAATCTTCAGTCTGTGTTCTATCAGCTTTATATAGTAGAAGAGACCTTACTAGCCAATAGCAATGAATCTCCACCCATTTAGCTTTAACTAAGATTAACAACTATCTCTGCTGACTATCTATGCTAAGCTTTGGCCATGCTAGCCAACCAATTTGATTGTAGGAAACCAAAGGAGCAAAGTCTATTTTGCAGACTAAGTAGCATGTAGAGAAATGATCAATAATATTTTGTTATTTCTTGGCTCAAGCTTGAGGCAGAAGGTCCAGGAGACTGTGGAGGCTCTGTGTAGTCTCCACGACATACAGCTTCTCAAAAACAAACCAGGTCTCCTATAGCATTATCAGCAAACTAGATCAAATTAGATCCAAATATTTCCAAAAGAGCAATGGACATTGGTCCTAGAGATTCAGGTGCTAGCTTTCGAAGTCTTGGAACCAAAATTGCAAGTACTTCAGTGCACTTAACACATTTTCTCAGCTTCATTTTTGGGTGTGAGCTCCACCTTCACAGAGAGAACACTAGAACGCACAAGGAAAGCAGGGAAATGGTTCTCATGTTGGATGGACTGTTCCAGTCATAAGGGTAGGAAAAACTACGGGTGACACTGCCTCAGAAGAGCTAATCTATTTGTAACTCAGTTAATGAAATGGTTGCATGAGCACAGCTTTAACAAAACCCTTTGATCAGTGGTTATCTCTTCAATCATCTATTCTGATATTGAAGAGTTTTTCTCTACTGCAACCATGTAAGATGGTGGCATTTCTTTACCAATGTTTCTTTACCAAATAACAGCAAGATAGGCTGTTCTATCATAACACTGATTAGGCGCTTTGATGTCCCAAATGCCAGAATGAATCTGAGGGTTGTTTCAAGTACTTGGCATCCATGACCAGAAATTCAGTGTGATAGCAGCATATTCACACATTTACTGCTGATCTTGTCAATTCCAACTTCTCTACACCAAAAAACCCATCATATCTTCTTTTTTCCTCAGTCCTATAAACACCTATGTTTCCCAAAAATGTATGATACCCTGTCATCTGATTAAAACCCAAGCAGATGTTTAAATTCCAAGGAAATTAGTTTACCGGTGTCATTGTGCACTTCTTCTCCAGTTTTCATTGAAGGAATAAAAGAGTGTAAAGTGAATTAGCAATGTACTGAGGACAGCAATTCCCTCCCCTAGTCGTAATATGTATTCCTATCTTTCAAGTAGTTAGACTTCAGTAATATCACAGCAAAGCATAGAGATTCCCAAGAAAATTTGATTGGCTCATAAAGAAGCAATAAGACAACTTGGTTTTGCTTTGAATCTAGGCAGCAGTTTGGGGCACTGTGAACATTAGTGAAAAAAATCCACGTTCTTGAAACAGTGAAATAGGTACATTTTTAAGGCCCCATTTGCTTAGTGTTCCAAGTGAGCTGAGAATGCAATGGAACTATCCATGTTAGTCATTAAGCATGTACAACTGAATGTTTTTCATAACAAACTGCAGGTTTACAAAACTATGAACTTTCTTTCCCCAAAATTTCTCATCATCAATGCATTTCCTGCTACAGCCAAGAATACATTACATTACAGCTTCTTTCTGAAGGTAGAGCTCGCATTGCATGTTTTTGAAAGCCCCGTCATAGCCAGGCCTTGTTCTTTATCTAGCACTAATTACCATTCAAGAGGTAATCCACAATTAATTCACAAGGAAAAAGGGAAAAGCTTGGTTTAATCAGCTCTCAGGAGTATAAGTGTAAAGAATATCTCTGGGAATCCAAGGGAAACATCTTGATATGAGATTTTTCTCACATCCTACACAAAGACGTCTCACATACTGGAAAAGGAATTGTTGATGAGATTGATAGTCCCTCATTAGTAATCCCATATCCTAAACTACCAGGTACACCAACTTGTCAGTCCCTTCTGCAACGGCTAAGTCTGTCTTCTTAACAGAGTGAATATCTTGCTCTACAGATGAAAAGAGATGAAAGTTCAGCTATTAGGAAAGCTCCAAGAGCTTGATTAGGTCTTTCCAGAAACAGGGTTCTAGAAGAGTAACCTCCATGTGCAGACACTAGGCAGGAGGATATCTGTTGAGTTGTATGGGTTGTTTCTGGTAAGGATAAGGAGATCCAGACACCAGTAGGTGTGCTCAGCACCTTCTCATATCCAAAGATCAATATCAGCTTCAAGCCAGCAGTAACAGGACTTTCTTCCTCCTGAGCTATGTGGCTTTCTCTCAACATTTCAATTATTATCACAGCCTCAAAGACGTGCTGGTTTTGTGCGGGATACAGTTAAATTTCTTCTGAGGAGCTGCTATGTGGCTGTGTTTTGGATTTGTGCTGGAAACAGTGTTGATAGCACCGGGATGTTTCAGTTACTACTGAGCAGCTTACACAGAGTCAAGGCCTTTTCTGCTCCTCACTCCACCCCACCAGTGAGTAGGTTGGGGGTGCACAAGAAGCTGGGAGGGGACACAGCTGGGATAACTGACCCCAACTGACCAAAGGGATATTCCAGACCATATGATGTCATGCTCGGCATTTCAAGCTGGGGGAAGACTGATGGAGCCCTGCTTTCTTGGAGAAGGCCCTAAACACTGGCCTGCCAATGAGAAATGGTGAATGAATTCCTTGCTTTGCTTGTGCACGCAGCTTTGTTTTATCTATTAAACTGTCTTTTCTCAACCCACAAGTTTTCTCATTTTTACTCTTCCAATTCTCTCCCCCATCCCACTGTGGAGGAGTGAGCAAAGGGCTACGTAGGGCTTAGCTGCCAGCTGGGGTTGAACCACAACAAATAACGTGCAGAAACCCCTCAATTTCTGCCTGGAGATTAATGGGATAGCTTCAGGGACTAGACTCAGCCTTCAGAAATCAAATAGCCAAATGAGACAAGGAACATGGGCTGACCTTTCCCTGACTGCATGGTCTGCAGAGCCTGCAGTGTTAGCTCAAGATGCCGGAGCTAGTCTTTTGTGAGGGAAAACAGAGAGCTGCAACTAGGAAAAGGTGCTGGAGATGGCAGGCTGTAGGAAGCTGTAAAAGTTGGCAAGTATCATACATCTTCTAAAAAGCATAGGTTACTTGTCAGAGTGGTTTTTGCACTTTGAACATTTAGTTTTCCACCACTGGACTGAATTGTGAAGGAACTGCTAAATTTTTCTGGGGAGAGATGTGTGTGTACAGGGACAAGGGAGAAACCGTCATTTTCTGATGAAAACTGGTCTTATTCTATATGCTGAAGAAAGAGAAGTCTGGAATTACAGCATGAGATAGCCTAAAGCTTTTGAAATCAGATTAAAAAAATTATTAGGTGGATCAAAAGTGGTTTTGTAGGAAATAGAAAAAAGTAGCCGATGGTCAAGTCTGTGTGCTTCCTTCATTCCTCGCTTTCAGATCTGGTTTATGAACAGTGACGCCAACAAGAAGCATTGTGCAGTCTAAGAGTCACCAGAAAACAGCCTCCACTAGTGAGAAAGGAAGTTTGGTGCTAGGATACCAGGGCTTTTTTGAGGTGACCTGATGCCATTATACCTGGGGTTGTCCAGCTCTTGAAGTTACTCATCTTCCTTTGCTATTTCTGTACAGAAGCACTTGTGAGAATTAATGGTGTTATTTCTTGTAATAAACAGAAAGCCTTTGGATAGCTCTGACTTAATCATACCTGTGTATTGCCTATAGGATTCCTAGGATGTAGAGACTCTGAAAAGTCTTAATAAAAGAAACCAAAGCCTCCAGTGAGTCAGATGATGAGTCATAGGTGGGATTGGCTTCTAAGGGTTGGTTGCCCTCTCACAGACCTGCTCTTCAAAATTTCCAGCAGTTGCTATGCTTTCTCCCACGCTACCCTCAAGAGTGGGAAGAACTCAGTAAATATCCACACAGTCACCTTGCTGTCCTCTAAATCCAGCTCTCAAAATGCTTAGAGAAGAAGGAAGCAAACTCAGCAGGGTAATTCAACTGCTGCATTACAATTCTAACATTTGATTACAGCAAAAGTAGTTTTCTTATGCTGTTCCTGTTCATTATCTTGCAACATATTGTGCTTCATTTCCTGTAAGTTTTCCAGGACATGGACAGTCATCTAAACACAAATTTGCACAGTGTCCAGCAAAAGAGTGCCTAAAGTTCATCTTAGACATAAATAGCACCAGACAAAGCACCACATTAGCATGCTGTTGTTAAGTTGTGAGTATATGTGAAGAACATATACTTTAATTAAATCTGGATTATGTTTGGGAGCTGTATCAAAACTTGCAGTAGATGAAGAATAACCCTTCTTCCCCTGATAATGGTCTTAAGTAGCTATTTGGAAATGAGCATAGAATTCTGAATTCAAATAATCATTCAAAAGAACATTATTGGTTCAAAAACCATCCACACAAACTCCAAGAAAGCAGGCTTTGCCAGTGTCATCATCAGTGGCCAGTCAGATTGGAACAGAGACAGATGGGCCCCTGAGACAAACAAGAGTTCTTCAGTCTTCAAAGGAGACTGTTTCTCCTTAAGTTTTCTTCTAGATTTAAAATTGAGAATCTTTGTCTATACCTTCTTAAATAGATACCTCAACCTTTGATAGGGATGGAGATCCTTTCAGCTAAAGGATCAGGTAAATTACTTGGACGTAAGCCCAGATATAGTTTGATTAAACATATCAGCATTCTTTTTAAGAAGTGAAACTGCTTGCACAGAAATAGTGACCTCAGTTGCTATAGAAAATACCTTATTCATACCAAAAATACACAGCCATATATCCTTCTTCAATTATACTACTGTTGCATCCCCACCAAGGAGACCAAAGGTTCCCTTAGTGATACTCCCCAACAATAATACAGTTCATCCAGAACAGTGAGCTCTGCCTTGGCCATGCACTCAGAAATAGTATTGGTGTTGGAGATGTCCAATGCGTGAGAGAACTGATACTCTAATGTCCTTTATGTGGGATAGCTGATAAAAACCACCATAGCCTCCCCTGCTACATCCCTAAACATAATGGAATGACATCAAAAGAAGTCAGCTGGTAGCTACGTTAATGCAACAGAAGGTTCGACACCAAAAAAAAAAAAAAAAA
>VZZY01017459.1:8797-51057 GCA_013400335.1 Eurystomus gularis
GCCCGGGGGCCGTCCGGGGACAGAGCCCGGGGACCGTCCGGGGACAGCACCCGGGGGACAGCACCCGGGGACAGCGCCCAGGGACAATGTCCGGGGACCGCCACCCGTGCCCGCCCGGGGACCACCACCCGGGGACCGCTGCAGGGCTGCTGCGACCGAGGGCCGGCTGGCCCCACACCTCCGTTGGGGACATAGACACACCCAAAGAGCATTTCCCCATCAGCTCAGCCCCAAAAGCCCAGGGGCTCCGCACACAAGCCCACGAAAGGTGGGTGTCGGCGTCACCGGTGTTAGCAAAGGGTCGGTAACTCGAAATACTGCTACGCCATTCAGGGTGGCATCCAAACACGGTGCCAATCGCCAAGGATTTTTTTTGTCATTTACAGTATTTAGACTTGTTATTAAGTATTTTGTTTGGTTTTTGGTTGTTTTTGTTTCCCTTCCTATCTTGTTTTTTTTCTTTTGAAATGACATTAGTGCCTCCAGATGTTCAAATGATTCAATATTAAAATGTTCCCAGCAATGCTATCTTTCGTTGTTGTTGTAGGTGAAACTTGGCAGCAAAAGTTTTAAACTGTAACATAATTCAGTGTTTCCTGCTTGCCATGCTATGTACANCACCTCGCGAGGCTGTGCTCAGACACAGCCTTTGCACCGGGCCGTGCCGAAACCTCCGTCCGGAGAGAACACCCGACATTGCACCTCCCAGCCTTTCCCCGTTCTCTTTGTCCGGGGCCGGGGAGGCTGCCAGGGCCGGCTTCACCCCGCCGTGCCTGCAGTGCCGGCGCTGCACNGGGACCGCCACCCGTGCCCGCCCGGGGACCACCACCCGGGGACCGCTGCAGGGCTGCTGCGACCGAGGGCCGGCTGGCCCCACACCTCCGTTGGGGACATAGACACACCCAAAGAGCATTTCCCCATCAGCTCAGCCCCAAAAGCCCAGGGGCTCCGCACACAAGCCCACGAAAGGTGGGTGTCGGCGTCACCGGTGTTAGCAAAGGGTCGGTAACTCGAAATACTGCTACGCCATTCAGGGTGGCATCCAAACACGGTGCCAATCGCCAAGGATTTTTTTTGTCATTTACAGTATTTAGACTTGTTATTAAGTATTTTGTTTGGTTTTTGGTTGTTTTTGTTTCCCTTCCTATCTTGTTTTTTTTCTTTTGAAATGACATTAGTGCCTCCAGATGTTCAAATGATTCAATATTAAAATGTTCCCAGCAATGCTATCTTTCGTTGTTGTTGTAGGTGAAACTTGGCAGCAAAAGTTTTAAACTGTAACATAATTCAGTGTTTCCTGCTTGCCATGCTATGTACAATATTTCTAGCAAATGGCTTTATACAGGTCGATATCTAAGTCATATCTATTTTCACTTTCTGAAAATTATGATTATTTTTTAAACCTGGAAATCTGGGTACTTGATGATTAGCAGTTATGATTTTAAGCTAATTTAATAAGTCTCAAGAAGGATATTAAAATAAACTGGTAAAAAAGAAGAAACATTTCAAATCTTGTCAAACAGAAACAGGATCTGCACTTTCCATTAGTTCAGTTCCTTCATTTTTTTGACCACACGTTGTCCCAGTGGCCCTCCCGGTCCTGATTTGAGTGCTGCTGTGGCTGGTGTGGGGCTACCTGGGGCTATGTAGGAAGATATGCTGATGTCTTGGCCCCCACAGGGACTCACCTGCAGGATGCCACATCTCCTTTCCAGAGGAGACTGGGGTGACAGGAATGACTGCAGGGGTGCCCCTCCATCTCACCCTGGTCATGATGTCTGAGTCCAGCTTCCAGAACTGGGAGCCTCCCAGGTTTACCAGTTTCTGTGTGGCCACTCTGTCTGCTTTGCCTGACAGAGCCACTTCCTTCTTCCACCTTTCCCAGCCCAGAACTGCAATTTCTGTCCCCGTTTCTGTGTGTGTTTTGGAGAAGTCAGTTGGGCATTTGGAGAGTGAGCTTACTTCTGCCGTCTAGCTGGCCACTGGTGTGTTTTGAAACAAAGGGCTGTAACTGCTTCAAGCAAGAGGGAGGAGGGTTTGCCAGTTCTTTGGTAACAAAATGGGTTTAGTTTACATACATTTGAAGAAGATAGCTTTGTGGTTGACAGCCAGAGCTAGAAGCCTGAGGAATGTGTATTTTTGTTATATATCACTTGATATATGACAGATACACACACACACTAGTAATCAGTAGCTTTAAGCCAGTGTTTAGAGGAGGGACTCAAAGCTACAGCATCTGGGGAGACCCTCAAGCCCAGCTTCCCAAAGTTATATAGAGTACCTAAACCCCACTGAAGCCAGTACTCCTACATAATCAGTGGGAACCTTGCATGGAGATCAACTCCAATGTTTTAATTGCTTTTGCTGTTTCTGCAAGATAAAAGTGAACTGGGCTAGGCTGATCCCAGCAGTTATGGGCTTAATGAACACTCCACAGGCACATAGGAGAGTCCATGGCTGCCCATCCTTGCTGTGTAACAATGTACGTTACTTTCTCTGTCTTATGTGTTTTAAGAAAAAAACAAACACAGAAAACAGAGAGACTATGGCCTGCTTTCCTCTGTAGAGCAGAGTAAAATTTTTGTAGTTCTGTCTTTCTTTTCTCAAAGGCCCTTGCTCCATAACTGGTGGCACAAAACCCAAGGCTTTTCTAAAGAAATACAGACAGCAGGGCTGCTCTCTGACAGTTGTCCTGCCAAGCCTAAATGAGCTGTGTCAGCTTGGATTTGGATGCTTTCCCTCTTGGTCCCAGGCATTTTCTTCTGCAGTCATTGTAGGGCACAGACAAACCAGGCAGCTGCCAAGGGGAGTCGATGGCCAGACCTGCAAAATGGCCCATCATTGCTTTGCCAAGGCTGCAGAGCCAGGTGGCCCATTGTGGCCAAGGCGATGGCTGCAGTGATGAGGGCTGTGTTTGCACCTGCAAGGAGAGACAGTCTCTCCCTGCATGGCCCTTCATGCCCCATGGAGCTTGCAGTAGCAACCACCAGCTACCCTCCCCTTTCTGTGGCAGAAGCAGGCCCACCAGCTGCACTCCTTGTTCCTCACTGTCAGAAAAGCCAAATGAAGCATTGTGTAACTTTTGACAGACTTTGAGCTTGACAACCCAGTGGGGACATCCTCCCTGCGATGCATCACAGTGTCTCTGAAACAGCACTGTGCCTATCGACACCCCTCTTGTGCTCTGGCTTGCTGAGTGGAGGATGAAGGCAGGGGAAGGATGATCAAAAAGATTGGATGAACAATATTGATGCAGCCCCAAAACACTTGATTTAGGGGACCAGCTGCCTTTTTCTTTATGTGGTCTGAGCAAAAGGAAAGCAAGGACCAAAGCGCTTGCATGCCGTGGTGCTCATGTGAAAACATCAATTGGCTGCAAAAGCTTCACTTCCATAGGGATCCCAATCCAAGAATTGGGTAGCAACATCCAGCTGTGTTCACCCCAAGGTTCCCTGCCCCAGCTCTTCACAGGGAAGGTGAGAACTCGTCTCCCTCACCTGACCAGCTTGCTGGGAATGATGTATTTGTCCTTTCTGCCCATGCATCCTGCATCTCAAGGACTTCCTCACAGTTGAGAAGAGAGGGTGAGGGAATGACCTCACCTGTCTGTCCAAAATTACGTGGGAGAGGAAAAGTCCTTTGTGTGTACTGTGTTTTTTTAGGATTTCTTTGCATTTGTGTTTCTATCATGACTGGAGGGCCCATTAGAGGCTATTTTAGGGGCTGTGCCAGCACTCAATGAAAAGGTGCATGTGTCTTGAGGACCCTCCCAAGAGGTAATGATAAGTGACACAAATTGACGAGAGCATAGACAGCATGTATAATAAAGCACATGAAAATGAACATCTGCTTTTTGGTGGGGTTTTTATGCAAATAAAGTAAAAATTGGTTATCTCTGATTTCTGTACAGTCATTGTTTCTTTCACACATCACAACTGACAAGGCAGTTTGAGAGGGAAAGAAGAGCTTACTTCTAATACTGTGGCTGAAACACAGCAGTAATAATAGAAACAGACTTTCTCTCTTAAATTTTCAGGTTAGGACTTGCTATCTTCTCAAAAGTCCAGTGGAAGTCATTTGGCTCATCTGGAATTGCACAATCATGGGATAATTCAGGTTAAAAGAGATCTGACCAGGTCATCTAGTCCAACCTGCTGCCCAAAGCATCACTGTCTACATCAGGTTGCTCAGAGCTGTGTCCAGTCAGGTTCTGAGTATCTTGACTTAAGGTGGAGGTACTACAGCTTGTCTGGGTCAACTATGCCAATGTTTTACCACTTTCAGAATATTTTTTTTTTCTGACATATAGCCAGAATGTAACATGTCACAATCGGTCTTTTTCCTGGTTTTATGCAACTCTGAGAATAAAGTCTTCTCTGTATCTTAGGTATTCTGTCCCCTTAGGCAGTTGTAGTCAACTGTAACAGTCATTTCCCCTCAACAAATCTCAGCCTTTTCTCATATGCCACATGCTCCAGCCCCTTGACCATCTTGGTTGCCCTCCTTTGGGCTCACTCTTGTATGTCCAAAACTGAAGATGGTGCCGTAGATGTGCTCTCATCAGGCTCTGAACAGAGGGTAGTGACCACTACCACTGACCTGCTGGCTATGCTTTTGTTGACAGAGCCCAGTATGTGCCTGACTCTCTTCACAGAAAGGGCACACTGTTGGCTCATATTCAACCTGCTCCCCAAAAAATTACCCAAACCCTTCTTTGCAAAGTTGCTTTCTTTCCAGTTGACCCCGAGCCGATCATGAGAAACCTCCCCTGATTACCATGACCTCTCAAAGATGATAGGGAACGGACTTGCAGTGACATTGGCCATCTCTCTTAGCTCCTTCTAATGAATCACAACTTTGTCCTATGGAATAGTGCATGTCTGACTGGCTTAGGTACTCTCCTTTGCCAAAGGTCCTACTGCCACAACTTTGCCACATTTTTTAACTCCATAGGCAAAAACCAGCAGCTGCTGCCTACTCACCTCGCAGCCATACTATCAGGCCATTAAAATCAATGGGACTCCTTCCTTTGCTTTCACACTGTTTGGACAAAACTTCATGGCTTGCAAATTTATTGATGTTTAATCAGGAGTGAAAGTTCAATTATAGACAGCAGTGGGGCATGTTTGAATTTTTGCTTCTCAAAAGTACTCTGTAGCTCACTCTTCTATTTTTGTTGACTGATGTCACAACTTCTTTTTCTCCAGCAAAAAAGCAGAAAACATGAGATGCAAAATACATTAAACTCCTGGCAAAGTAAGTAACCTCTCTGTCAGCTCCAGGCCCTCTTTCAGATGCTCTGTGGAAGTGCTCACAATCATCATTGTCCTCTCACCCTGAAGATCATATAATCCTGATGCCAATATGTTGCTTTTAAGTTACCATGCAGTGATGCCCAGAGTCCATGAGCAAATGGCTGCTTCAAGCAGAGATATACCTAGGAAAAGAAATCAGTTGTAAGTTGTTAGCAAACACACACATGAGACCACTTTGAATGTTCGGAAGAATATATGTTACTTTCCTCAGAGTGGAAGTGAGATTGAACAGTTCCTAAATCCGTACAGGATAGGACTCAGTAACGCCATATGGTCTCGGTTAAAATTATTTTATATTGTAACAAAAGCAAAACCATCCCACTGAAAGCAGACCTTGGACTAGTTATCTGAGTGCTGCTGAGGGAGTTAGAAACCTGAATTTGATTTCCTGAACCACCATAGTGCAAGTTACTTTGTCAAGATCCCTTATCTGTGTACTTTAATAGCTTTGAGAATTTGGACTTTCTTCATCCGTGAAATTATGATGTTGGTAATAACACCTCTCTGTTGTGAACTACTTGGATATTGTGCTACTGGTAATCCTATCAATATCATAATACAAATTAAATTGAAATGAAATTGCTTTACTACAGATTGCTTTATACTAGTCTAAATGCAACCCTTTAGATCAATAGCTATTTTTTCTCATTTTTCACGTACAATTTCCTATTCTTTAGTTGTTTTTTTTCCTTCTTCCAGTAAATACACGCCTTAGAACCAGTCTCTTTAGCTCTGAGGAAAACAGGACTTATCCTGCCACTCCCTGTCTTTTTCCACTTTAAGAACTACTCTGACTGTATCTGTGTAGAATAATACAGCTTTTTGATACATGCTTGCAAAATACTGTATTAATTTATCACAGCTCAATGTCCTTACTGTGCTTTACTATCAGGAGCATAAGTCTTTTTTCTGAAAACAAATTTCCAGAATTATAGCCACAATACTGTTGTCCGTGCTTGGCTCTTAACTATGACCATTGCTTGGCTTCTGAACAGGATGGGAACTATGCCATAGAAGCAATTATTCCAAGTAAAGAAGAACTCAACTGTTTAGAAGAACAATTCCTATTGTAAAACTGCATCTATGATTTCTGTGCTGATATAATCACGTAATACAAAAGCAATGGTGTGGGATAGATGGAACGGGGCACCAAAGGTCAGAATATCTGGCTTCTATTCCTTGGTGTGGTGACCCTTTTTTTCAGCTCTAGCATGGTTGATCACTGTCAGCTTGTCTCCTTGGAGGGATGTTTTTTGATTAGCTGTGGGTGATGTTCTTGGTGATGTGTGGAATCAGTGTGAAGATAAAAAAACAGATTTCTTTTTTCTTGAGACCTGTTTCAATCATGGTTGTGACCAACCAAAGTTCGAACATTGCTTGATTAGACAGATTGGAAAGTCATTCCTGTTATTAGAAGGGGGTTCAGAAGCCACTCCAAAACATAAATCCACTCCTAATCTGGGGCTCTGTGCTTCTGAGTGAAACACACTAAGATTAATAAGGTGTTATAAAATCTATTTTTTATTCTCAGTCATTACTTCAGTGTAAACAGATTGCAGTGCTTTGCATGGGGAGGAGCATCAGCTTCAAGAGCTGCTGAGCCATCAGAGATTATAATTGGAGTTTCTGGCTGTGGGTAGAGACACACACACACAAATCCTCACTGCAAACAGAGTACGGCCTGAGCTGCAAATATGAATGTCATTGCTCCGTGCTCATTTTCATTTCTAGCCAGTAAAATAATTCACTATGTCAATAGTACATGGGAGGTATGGATGCTAATTTACATTCCTTTGTAAAGGGTTTCAGATGATTATACTTCCCTCACAGCCAATCCTATGCTAATGAGAACTCTCTGATTCCAAAACAGTGCCAGGATTAATGTTCGTGGACTCTGCACCAGGGTAAATGACCTGTGGCATAGCTTTAATTAAGGAAGACAGCCACGTAATTAGAATAACAACGGCTTACTATCAATTTCTGCAGCAAGTCTCAGCCCCCGGCTGATACGTCATTTGTGTGCACCGCCTGCGTGTGGGTGGACTACTACATGAAAGGCCCAGAAAAGAAAGCTTTGTCATTTCTAAATGGATATTACATAAACTGCACCCTTTGTAGAATTCCTGAAGCAGCAGTTGCAGTTTATTATTGCAAGGAGAGGAACAGAAACCAGCATTGCACAACACAGACCTGAGGAGAGATTCCAACGAACCGATCCCTGCTCTTTTGGCCTGCCTTGTTGAGCAGATGTAGTAAAAGATTTGGTGATGTTTCAGCGTTAGAGCTGGCAGCTCTCTGGAGACTGAACTGCACTTCAGAATATCTGGGTGCTCACCCCCACTTCGCTCCTCCTTACTTCACATGGCATGTTTTGCAGTGACAGAGCCTACCCTGGGTATTTTAAGCTGAGTTTTCTCTTGCCAACTATAAAAATTCCTGTGTGAGCAGGGAGCTGGTTAGAAAAATAAGTCACCGTTATCCATTAACCATTGTGATTTCCAGATAAAGCTTTGTATGAGGGTGATTGGCTCTCAACAGCCTGGTACTGAAGAAATTGGATGCGGACCCATCTTTGACAGTGACTACCTTCCTTTTGCGTGTTTGCACGGCACCATAGTCAGATAAAGACCTGCTTTTCAAACATAGCCTGTGGACTCAAATTCTTTTAGAACATAGATTCTTTAAAACTGCATTTTAGAACTATTCCCCTCTGCAAGCCCCAAATCTGGTCCTACAGTAGCTCCTGTGGGTTTTTGCTGTCACCTAAATTCTCCTGCCATGTCATGACTAAAGCCTCCTGCCAGCTCTTGTTGCAATGACCCTAGACAACACTACTGTTCTTCTGACCCTCACTCATCATATCAGAATATGTCTATTTCACTGCCTTGACAGTCTGATCAACTATCCCAGGGGTCATCTAATCTTATCCCATGGCAGCATCCACAATGATGGCAGATGTCTAACTTGCTCAGAGAAAATGTTATCTGTAGTCTTCCTAGAAAGTCTATTCCACTGCTTTACTGTCCTTTCAATTAAGAAGTTTCCCCCTCACATTTCAATGAAATCTTCGTTGCTGCAGGTTAAATCTTGTTCTGCCTAACGAATACTGGACAGAAGATTAATTCCTTTGTTATATGCAGCAATCTTTCACATGCTTGAAAACAGTTACCGTGTCCCTTCTCAGATGTTTGATCATTGTCTTTGTTCTCCTTGATGCCTCTACAACTGATTAATATCTTTTCTGAAGCGGACTCTATCTGCTTTTATATAAAGCAGATAGTTTCCCTGGACTTTATTTTTTAATAGGTTTTTTTCCTCTGTCCATGTACACAGGAGCTTGTAGACCCTACAGAAATAAAAATAAAATGTTGTTATAATTGTAGCATATAACAGTATCAAGGACAAAAATAATTATGGCAGCATCTTAGCTCTGTGATGACATTCCAGTAAATAAGGTGGTACAGAGATAAATGGAAGCACTCAGGCTTTTCATATGATAACCAAATGAGTTGCCTCATTGTCAGGCCTTCGAACCTTAAAAAATAACATTTCAGAGATCTGGTTACAACATGACACAAGCCTGACTGATGTTCTAATGAGTCTGGTGGACAACAGACTTGTTCCTACGGAACAGGAAGCTAATTATTTTCACTTATAATAAACTCTTCAGATTCCACTATTAACATCTGCTCTTTAGCATTGGCACAAACACAACGCACAGCCAATGAATAATTATGTTAACACCCCGATGTTACCAGAAGCAGGGTTTTATTCTAAAGTAAGACTTCATTAGTCAACACTGTAATAAAGAACTGAGACTTAAGTGCAGCAAGCTCAATTATGAGTTGTGTAACTGCGATTGCTTCATACAGAAATTCAGGGAGCCCGTAGTTTGTTTTCCTGATCCTCTGTGATTGGGATAGTGTTTCTGCATGAGTAAGATGAGTCATCACTACAGAGCCAGTGTAAACTCTCAATCTCTTCTTGGCTTGTCTGTCTAACTAGTGTGTAGAAAACAAAACTTTGCTATGATATAGTGACAAATAAGTTTTTCCTAAATGACATATTGTTGTGTATTAGTAAGTTGTATTGTGCAAGTACTGCCTAGTACTTACTACCCTGTGTCAAGGCAGAGTTAGAAGTTTCATGATCTGAGACAGTCTCGTGTGCAGTGATGGGTAAGAGAAAGGATCTAGAAAAGTACCGCAGGTGACAGTGCGCCCAGCTCCTTGTTTGTACATCCGTAATGGAAGCTAAGATTAACTCACATGACTAGGCGGGGGTTACAGCCAGAGACCTGCTTTAACTTAGCTGAACTCATCTCCTTTTCATATCGCTTGGTTGTTGAAAGCCCTGCTTGATCTCTTCCACAAGGGACAGACAATTTCTCCCGTGATTTCCTGGAGAGCACTCCTAGAGGAGTGGTTTCCAAATGTTTGGACCAGCAAACCAGTAACCTTCAAGTGTTCCATGTTTCTGTGGCTCATCCAATGGGAAAATTAGTAATATTTACTATTTACTATCATTCAGCATACCAGTTACATACCTTAGGGGCCATCTGCTCAGTTTGTGAGCCTGCACCTCTGACCTCTCAGGACAGAAATCTGTGGGATGTGCCCCAGACACACATGCACAGGTACAAAAACCTTGAGGATAACAGAGGGAAGGCTGTTAGCCACAGCCAGGCTCACCACTGCATCAGGCTCTATCAGATGTGAGCAGACACTCCCTTGGTTAAGTGGGAGATAAAAACATTTGTGCACTGTTAATATGGGGATAAAGGTAAACAGAGCATTCATGGATGTTCAGTTGTTTGCATACTTCTTACACTAGAGCAAGCTGCCCTTCCCAAAGTAAAGTTTGGGGTTTTCTTTATTGGGGTGTGTGTACCTGCACCTCTTGTCTCTTTGGGATTCCCCAGCTTTCATCTCTGCTTCTTCCTTGCTTTAGGCCATAGGCATGACTAACCTGTCCTTCCAGCTCAGATATGTTAAACATAACTCCTCCCTGAAACCATAAGCTGAAGTCCTTAGACCTGCCAGGTCCTGTGCGTTTTAGCATGAAGTTCCCACCTGGCTCTTTCCCTATCCACCTTTGCTTGACACATTTCCAATGCAGAGTGGATGTGCCATGCAGGTATATTGGTCAGAGGATCTTCTGATCTGCTGACAGCTGCGGTAGGTAAGGAAGGCCACCCAGGCACTGCGCTTTTGTCCCAATTGCACCCTCTTCAAATGATTGCTCTCAGGATGCGTGTGATCCACTAGGGCTATCTGGAGCTCCTCACCATCTTGTGACCCAGGATGTGTGCCCACAGATGAGCTGCAATGCCAATCTCGGCTTCTGAAATTCAGATACGTGACAAATCAAACTTTGCGGTGGAAGGGGCTGGCAGGCTGATGGACAAGCATGTTCAGACACTTTGGTAGGCAGAGTTCACTGCCCCTGCAGTGCTTCTGGACAGTGATGGCAACACCGATGGGCATTTGGGCAGGATATCCAAGTGTGGATCTCATTTATGGACATATGACCCTGCCAACAGGCTCCTTTAGTGATGATTTGTGGTGCAGGGTAGGTGATGTTCAAAGGATTATCTAAAAAGTGTTGTTTAGTGAAGGAAGCTGTCCAATAAAGTTAAAATTATCTTATATTTACTGGGATAATTTCTAGGAGATTGCATTTATTGGAGGTTCACTATAGGTCTATGAAATAGTTTTCCTTGTGAGGATTAGAGAGCAATTACCACAAGTGAAAGACACTAAAAGTTCAATTTGTCTCAGCCTGTGGAAATTTTTTACAATAGATCAGGTGAGCGATGGCTTGGAAGTGCCTTTTGCTTTCCATTGACTATAAAGGAAGCTTAGTCTTACTGGCTCACATATGTATGCCAGAAGTTAAATAAGCCAAATCCCACACTAAAAGTGCAATAACAAATTCTAAATCTGGGCTATGGATGCTCCTATGTCTCCCACTGCTGAATGAAGTGCCATGATCCTTGTGCTGTGGGGTATGTCTATAAACATGGATCCACTTTCCAGTACTGTCTTTTAAAGTTGCTCTGAATTAGAGATCCATACTCTTTTATTCCTCCATCTCCAGATTCCCCAGGTTGTCATGGAGTGCCATAGCAGGGATATACTCTTCCTTCTATCTGACCTCCTGTGAAAGCAGAAGATCCTTGCATATGACAGACACATTTCCTAAGCAAGTGACTTTCTCAGCCCCAAGTCAGCCAGCTGGAGGATCCTTGTTTTGCTCTGTTCCTCAGGCACTTGCTGTGGACAGGCAAAAGGGAAATGCCATTGGGCTACTACTTCTGTGCCACAACAGGGAAGGCATCAAGGAAAACAAGATCATGGCACCCAGTTTGGAGATACCCAAACTAAATGAAAAAGCCCAAATGTTCTAAGTGTTATGCCCCTTTAGGGCCAGGACAATGTCTATTTGAACACACTTGCAGTGTGGTTACTGTTGGCCTCTGGTCTCAGGTCACCGTGGAGTCTGGCCACTTGTTCTGGAGCAGGCAGGCATTAAATGCCAGTGGACATGGGGGAGGAGTGTTCCTCCCCCACTTTGCCCTGGGTTGGATGACCACCATGGGGGTGGAGAGGGGAGAAAAGGGCCCCCTGGGCTTTTGCACTGCTCCTTCCGTTGACTCCACTCTGTGCCAGAGAAACAAAACATTGGGCTATACTCATATATACAAAGTGAACTGACTGACCTCCACCATGACGAGACTTGTCCATGTTTCCCAAAGCTTGGCAGGACACTGTTTACTCTGAATCAGGAATGATTATGTTTTAAAGTAATTGCATCACGGGAAGCAGCAGAAGCAAATGAGGAATACAAATTACTGAAGGAGAAGGGTAAATGATGCTAGTATAGATTGTGTTTGCCCTGATTTCATTGCTTCGTAACAAGATGAATTTCCTACAATATCAGTTAGAAAATCACTCTCCCTTTCCCTGAAAAGTTAATCTGATACTATGCTATGTGTGCAGCAGCATCTCTGTTGAGATACAACTGGAGAGGAGTGTTAGACTTTGTGATTTGTGAATCAGCCTGTACCTGGCACTTTGTTTAAAATGAGCACTTTTCGAGAAACATATCTATGTCTGTATTTTCTTCTACCAACAAACAGAAAAAAAAGACTGGGGGGAAAAAAGGATAGGACGATGTTAATCCTTAGGAACACAAAACCCCTAAATATAAACAGCTAGAAGTGATCCTCATACCTATTCCCTAACTGTGACTATTCTGCCATTACCCAAAGACACTGTTTCAACCATCCAGTCCAGAGGAATGTGGCTGGGAGAGTTTCAGGGTTTTTTTCAAGGTATGTGAAATGGACTCATTTGGGCAAATAGTTTTGAGGAGTAAAAGCCCTTGTGAAAATGACAACCAGTGTGAGCTGTTTTGCGGATGTGTGCTCTTGCTCTGAGATGGAGCTGGGCAAATGCCCCTTCTTCCTTCATGGCTCCTTTTCTGTCAGCTGAACTGGCAGTGATATGAATGATAAGGCAGGACCAAGCTAGAGATAAACTGGATGGAGGCTTTTTTAGTTTCTGTCATTGCCAAGATATGTGAACATCTTTTGCCTTGCACTTTATAATGTAGAACAGTGCACAGGAATCTGAAGACAGGTAGGAACTCTGTTCAACCAGGATGATGTTTTTTTCTCTCTCACCCTCTCTGAAATAAATCAGTCCACACAGAAACAGGGCAACAAAAAAGTAGCCCCACTTTCTAAAATCGTTATTTGTTCTCCTTTATCTTGCATTACAGCATTGAACAAGAAACAATTGTGTTGCCTTTCAGGACAGTAAGAGTGCTGGTAGGATTAGCCTTCAACCTAGCACCCTCCTGGTTTTTCTCTTTCCTTGGAACAGGATACAGTACCAAAGTCATCTCTGTTTGAAGAACAAAGGACAGGATGATAAGCAATTTCTGTTATGAGTACTTTTGCAATGCTTTCTCATCCCAGTTCCCGACATCCCCACATGACTCATTCTGCCTTCCTGCTGTGAGTGCTACTGGTCCTACATGTGAAATTAAACTCTGGAAAGCATTTCACAGCAAGAGGGCTTTGCTCTTTGACTTCAAGCTCTTCGTTTTGTTAAGAGACATGTGTTTAGCTTGTGCTTAAAGGCTAACTGGTTTCACTTGCTAAACCTGCTCTTATTTATAAGCAAAGCTGCTCTTGCAAAATATGAATCATCAAAGCTCCGAGACTGAAAGGGTAGATGAGGTTACCCACTCCACTCCTTTGCCAGGGCAAGCCTGTACACAGCTGTCTATTCTGCCTGGTGTAGTAAACATTTGAAGCAATAGGATATCCAGCAGAGACTGGACAATTTTGGCTGAAGAAGAAAATCATGACTTTTGTCACATTTCTCCTAGCCTTATCTTTTCAGATCCTGTAGCATCTGTATATGCAAAACTTAATATCTAACCAGTATAATTATGAAGCTTACAAAGAGGAGAAAGCAAATGGCTCAACAAGCCACAGGTGCTGTGTTAGATGGAATGAAACATCTGAAAAGACTGTTTTTTCTGGAATCTACGCTAACCTCTTATCCACTTGGACCTCCCTGTCATTATTCCATCTGCAGCATTCACTGTAGTTTGTTAGAATTAAATCAGGGTTTTTTTTTTCCTGTGGTCTATCCATGAGGTTTTTTCCGTCTCCTCTTAAATCAACTCTAACAGAGAACTCATTTTACTTGTACTCAGATCAAGTTCTCCTTTAGAAAAGACTGTTCATTTTTCAGTATCAGTAATGTGGGCTTCAATTTACTTTTGTCCTGCTCTGCTTTGGATGCATTGGATTCCCTCTCTTTCATTACAACTGATTTAATCTCCTCCTCTTCCCTGCTTGAGGAATCTGGGAGCAATTGGGATGAATTTATACTCCTCTTTGGTTTCACACTTTTGCCTCATTTTCTGATGTTCGCTAGACGAATGGAGAGTTTTGTATTTTCTTTTCTAGAGCTCTTAGCACTGTGACAGCTTCAATTTTTGTGTGTGCTGCTGGTGTGATTTAGGAGTTTTGTATTTTTCCTCCATTAGCTGTCAATGTCAATCTTTTCCCTGTGCCAGAAACGTTCTCTTCCTCCTATGACATTAACTACAATATATGTCACAGTTTGCATATTGTTTAGAAATGTGTTACAGCTTCATTCTGACTTGCTATGAAAACTCAGTTGTCGCATTTTGCTTTATGATTTCCCTGAGCCAAGCCCTTATATGTGTAGATATAGATTTAAATACCTAGTTACATTTGGATAAAACAAATGGTCTTAAACATACATTTAAATATACAGATAAAGAAGCTTTGCAGAATTGAGACTATACACTGTAGTGACAACTAATGGTTTAAAACACAGGACCGTGAGGCTCATTTCTATTTTTGCTCGTCCCAAGGCCTTTTCACAAAACAGGATCACTGGAAACTAGAATTTGCAATCTCTCATTTTAGCTTGAGCATAATCAAAAGACTCAGAACAATAAAATCAACCTTAGACATCCTGGGCAATAGAGATGTACAAAGCAGCATTGGTGAAGCAACACCAGGTGGAGTTTATTAAACTGTGACTTCTTATTGAGCTCTGCAGCAATTAGGTGCTCTCAGCAGATTGGCAGGGCTGGAGGGGGTTTTTTTAGCCGATTTTTTTCATGTGCTGTTTATTAAATCATAAATCTACTGACTGGGATCATAGAAACGCGTACCATTTTCACCACATTCATTGCATCTTGGTATGCAAGGGAAGGTCAGCAACAGCTCTTACACACAGAATTGCATTGTACCGGAATATGTGTTATTAAATGTAGTCTGAGAGCAATTTAAAGCAATTTGCTTTAAGAAAAAAAACATGTCTACAGTAACCTAACTACAGAAATACATATATGCAGTAAATATATGCAAGTATACACACAAGTCTCATAAAGCCTTGAGAGAGCCAGTCTCTATCCTTCTGTTCTGTTGATGTATGAGAAGTATAACTCATATTTTAAAAAGGCTGATGTGTCCATTTTTGGCCATGCTGGATTCCATAGCATCCTGCGGACATAGATGGATTAGTGTTTGATCTCATTCCATTTTCTAGGTGGCATTGGCAATCTGTGCTATAAATTCATGCAGTGCCTGGAGGGTCTCTTTCATTTTATTCAAGTTTCCCACTAGCAGTTCTGGTTCAGGCTACAAACCTGCAAAGCAAACCGATTTGTAACCTAGACAAATTGCAGAACTGTTATCCCACAAAAGGAGCCCAGGAGGTGATGAACATATTCTGAAGCCCTGAAATTCAAAGAAGAACAAAGAAAAAAAACAGGCTTAAAAAAAAAAAAAGTATAAAAGTTTAATTTCTTTTAGTGCTGTCTTAAAATGAAGCCATCCCACAGCTAAAACAAAACTATTAGAAACAAGAAGTTCTGCAACAGGGTATACCATTTATTTGCAGCTGTTTAAGGTTAGAAACCCTGCCTCTGTCTTGTAAGAGATTGGGATAGAACCATGATATTCCTTGGGAGATTGTGTATGCATGTGAGTACATGCACACACATATGTATGTGTGAGTGAAAATGGATGTGTGGGTATGAGTTTATAAGTGTACACAATTCAGGTGTGTCCTGACATGTATGTTTATATACCTAAGTCAAGTAAAATCAATTTGTGTGTGTATAGGAAACGCAAATATGTAGTTGCATATCTCCATTTACTCTCCCTGTGGATGTTTAGATATGTCCCTATGCTTATTTTCCAAGATCCAGTGTCTGTTAAAATGATAAGGATTAGGCTACTCTTCTCTTGTAAGTAGGACCAATAGCTTGATGCTGGCTCTGATACCCTGTGACAAATGTGTTGGTGGAGGAAGCACTCCAAATGCAGGCATATGCAATAAAGAACAAGTAAAGACACCGCCATCCTTGGTATCCTTTAGATACTAAAACTGTGTCCATTGTTGTAAAACAAAAAGTCCAGCAAATACCATCTAAGCAATCCAACCAATTTACCGCCAACAGATGGCAATTCAGAACAGACGTAAGTCTCTGTCCATCCTCCACCGTACCTGTACAGCTGGGTAAGCAAAACAAAAGCTATGTAACAAATGCTGCTCCCTTCAGTACTGCCACTCTGGGTAGTTGCCCATATCAACTTAGTCCTGCCTGGAGGACTTCCCACCCTTACAAAAGATTCCCAGAATCTCCCTTCTCCACACTGTCCTCCCGTTCACAGGGTGATGAGGTCCAGAAGGAGCACACTCCTAGCCCCATCCTCACACTCATTAGTCAAGATGTGTTTGCTAGGCTTACTCAATCGTACAGGACAGAGCTGGCTCAGAAGCTGATAGCAGGATTACCAGGGAGTTTCAAACATCTGTTCAATCAAATGTTTACACCTGAGTTTGCAGGGCTTCAGGAACTGGGGGAATTGTTCTCTATAACACCAACTAGTTTTTTTGTTGCAACACTTAGCTGGAAATGCAGCAAAAGCATAGATGTGACCAGGAGCTATCAAAGGATTAGCAATAGCTTACTCACAGCTTCAAACTCCCTGTGCAAGTGTGAGCCCTGGCTACAGAAGATAACACTAACAATATTTTTCATCTTAAAATGGCCTTGGTGGTGTGACAGAAATGCTCACTGGTAGATAGTGCTGGTGTGTAATGTGCTTTCTGACATTACTAGTGGGAACTGGATGGGCAAAAGGGCCACTCATTTTGAAGCATTGCCATTAATCTCCCAACTGTAAGTGCCCATCTAATATTTAATCTCTCAGCTGGAGTTGCTCCGTAAGGATGAACTGACTCCTAGAATCATTCAACTTGGCTTAGCTCCATTCAGATTCTGGATGAGCATCAGCATATTGGAAGGAGCGTCTGGTTGATATAATAATTCAACAAAAGAGGATTTTCTCCTGTGACAAAGTAGGCTGCAGGATAAGCTAAACAGTGTCTTTAGAAAACTAGAGCCAGTGGAAAATAAGCCAGCCAGGTGAAAGTCTCAAACTCTTCAACATAAATCAAGTCTCAGAAGGCAAGAAGAAATAGTAGCAGAGCTGGAATCTGGAAGGGATGGTCATTATGGTAATTGTATGGATAAGAGACGGATGGGTGGATAGCTCCATGCTGGAACGATCTCTTGCCACTAAATGCCATTTCCTAACACTGGGACAGCGTCTGTTAACATCAATGGAAAATTTGCTATTGGCACAATGAGCCTCAGAGCAAGCTTATCATTACTATCTATGGACAAGAGTTAAAACTCCAAGCCTGCACCAATAGTAAAAAGATAGTACCATTGTCTACACTGATGTAAAAAGGTACATGTGGTTCTGCCTCCCATTAGAAATTAGTTTTGTTTCATCAAATATCCTTTGAACAGAGAATCCCAAGGTCTATTTCATCAGGTGTCATGAATTTCCAGGGAAGATGAAACTATGTGGAAGACAGAATATTCTTGCAACTGGTTTCTAAGACATAACCCAGAGGATCAGCTCTGCTGAATGCTAGCAAGGCTCAGTATCGCTCCATTCTGGATTCTGGGGCTGTGCACCAAGCTGCTCCATTGCCATGAAACTGAAGGTGGGCAGAAGTGAGAAGGGCAGTCCTAGTTCCTTCCCAGTAAAAGTTTAGCCCATCTTTATTTTCAGTTATTGCACTAACCTTCTTTACCCTTTTGGTGGCCCTGCCTTCAGGAAATGAAAACAGAAGCTGCTGTCTCTTCTGAGACAGGCCATTGGTGGTTTTCAATAAATAGTCCCTTCTACCAGTGCCAAATAGCATAAGAAAGGGCTGTTGTGAAAAAGCAAGTCAAGGTGAGATCAGATGCTCTGCCTTAATTGCTGCTCCAGCTTTGCAAAGGGTCTCCTTGCAATTGCAAGACTTGTTTTTAAAGGAGGACAGTAGCTAGGAGGAAGGACTCTCCAGCTCATTTTCAGGAAACAGATGGAGGACTGTGCTCATACTGTAGCTCCTGATAAATTGTACAGGATACTGCTGAACACTCAGTTCATGGACTTCATTAGCCTTGACAGATCGCTCTTTCCAACAGATGATAACACAGTGTTTAACATCTTTACTTTGCTTTGCTAGATCACATCCTCAGGAGGGGTTGAAACCCAGGAGAGCTGACAGCAAGGTCCTGATGGCCAAAGAGATCCCATGGCTGTTGTGCACACCACTGTGCAGGTGCTCAGGGCTCCACAGCCTCCCCACGCTGAAGGAAGCCTGAGGGAAGGCATTTTATCTTGTCTGAGCAGCGAGGGTCAGAGAGAAACAGTAGTGCTCGGGTCACCCCCATCCTCAGCTGGGTGGTTTCTTCCTGTGGTTATAGAGGACAATTACATCTCTTATCATAATGGAGGGTGGAGACACTTTTTAGATAGACAGGAGGTTATTGTTCTTCAGGTTGCATAAGAGGTCCAGATTACATGGTCCCCATTACATTACTCTCTTGGAGTCAGTGTCAGTGCAAAGGGACAAGATAGCACCTGCCCCAAAGAGTTTATTGTATTTGTGATGATTAGAGGGTTGGGTGAAAGAAAGGCAGGTGAGCAGAGGTGCAAAGATGTGCTGGGACCCTCACGCTGAATATTTCCTTTCATTGAAAACTGGGATGAAGGAGTGGAGAGAGGGAGAAGGATGTAAGAGCCTGTGCCAAGCCGTCCACAGCTGGGAGCACACCTGACCAGAACTCTCCTAGGTCCTCCCTCTTCTACAGAAACAGCCAGGGGACAAGGCAGCTGCCTCAACTGGTTGAGATTTGACCCAGATGGCTATGGCTACTTAGTGGTACCCAGCCCCTGCACTGCTGTGTCCAGGGCTTTCCCATAATTGCTACAGGGATGTGCCCTTTACAGCTTATTTGCCTCCTCTTGCCAGGTACTTTAAAATGCTCAGATCCAGAGTGGCAATAATGTAGTATATCCTCATTCAGGATATCTGAAAGTGTCAGCCCCTCATTTGGCACTATTTGTCATGACAATTTAATAAAATACTACAATAGGTTGTTTGTTTGTTTGTTTGTTTGTTTGTTTAAATGCTTCTCTTAATGTAATGCTGAGCACAACTGAAAGAAACAAGACATGAACTCAGAGGAAAAGTTCAGAGGCTAAAGCAGCTTTCAGGCCTTAGGAAATGCTGAAATGGAAACAAAGCAGGAATTGTCAAATATGAGGAAATAATTTCTGCTTAAAATTAATTGAGGACATTGGAATTACTCCAAAGAGGAGCCAGTCCATTAAATCACATAAGAGTGGCTGCCCTGAGTCAAATCAAAAGCCCATGAAGACAGCATCATGTCTTTTGACAGTTATCGGTAGCAGCTGCTGAAAAAGAATAAAAGAAAGAGGACAAGCAGAGGGGATCTACCTAACCTCTAATAAAATCTGTACATTAGGGACTTGTGGAGCTATCCTCCACAGTGAGTCCACCTTATCCTTTTAGGCGAAATGTTCACAGTCTCTTTTGGTGGCCTGTTTGTACTTTTGCCATTCCAAAAGTTTATGGCAGTGAAAAATTTATGGCAGTGACTCTCCTCACTGAATTATGGGCTGTGTGAAAGAGTGTTCCCTTTAGTTTGCTTGAAATGCTCTGCCTGATCATTTGATTCAATGTCCCCTGCTCCTCCCCTGCAGTGAACAAGGGCACATTTTCTGACCTATCTGGAAAGATATAATGCACGATTTTAGATCTCACCTCATTCTCTTTTCCAGATTGAAGAATCCCAGCCTATTTACTTTCTCTGTAAAGAGGAGCTGATCACCTTTTTGTCTCTATCTATACCTCTCTTGTAGTTCGACTGTAAGGCCCTCAGTAATGTGACAGAGCCCTGCCTCATGTGCCTTGCTTGTGAGCCTTGCCTTCTTCTGACCTGGCTGACATTATGGACAGTCAAGAGGAAAGTGCAAGATGCAGAATGTCTTTAGGTAGAATTTATGCAAATGGGTAGTTTCTGCATTGCAGACTGGAAAAAAGATAACTTTGTGGTCTCTGCCACTCCACCACTGATATCATCTATTTCTAGTTACTACAAGCAATGCAGCAGCCTGGTGACATTGCATTGTTCAAGGGTTGGATGGGGCAGAATAAATAGCAGGAGATACTTTAATGAAAACCAAGCACCAAGAAAGCAGCGCTGTGTTTGGATTTGCTTTATAGCCTGAGATGCAAAGCAGGTAGGAATACCCTGGACCGATTCCAGCTATATTGCACAGCAGCGTCCAAAGATATCAGCACTAAAGGGCCCTTTTATTTTCTGAGCCATGCCTCAGTAGTCAGGAGAACTTGTTCTGTGGGCCTGAAGCCAAAAGGCCCAACCGTCTGACTTTTCGAAGCTGATGTTTACTGTCCCTCGTATCACAAAGCTGCTGCCTGGAGAGCAGCTGGCCGGAGGTGTCTGGAACAATCCCAGCCACCGTTTCATAAGAAACTCTTTCTACGTCTCTGCTTTCCCACAAAGGCTCATATTTTATGATTGCTGGTGGGCAGGAGGCTGATGAAATGCATAGCTGATCTGAAAACATAAAAAGGCAAGAGGCGAAATTTAAAAATTACACCAGTCATGGTTAGGCCTGTGAAATAAATAACACACATAGTCATTGTGCAAGGAGGAACAACAAACTCACTGCCCCCTCCACCAGCTGGTTTCCTGTCTGTGGTGTAGTGGGTGGGAGTCTGGGTGGTAAATTTACACCTCACTAAAAGCCAGATTATAAATTCATTGTCCTCTCCCTTCCTCCCCCTCTTCTAGTCCTCTCCAGAATTAAGAGCTGGATTGTACCAGAATAATTTTAACTACATGTTTATTTTTAGAAAGCCTCAAACTTCACTTTCTTGTGCCGGAGAACTAAGGTTTTCTGAAACAGAATTCCCTTTTGTATTAGAAATAGGGTGAAATGCAGTAGTGTCAGCTTTGACATCTACCTCTCTCCTGGTGGTCTCTTTCAGTTCGGGTGGAGGAGCTCAGGAGTGAAACCAAGCGAGCCAACACCTTGCTGGTTCATAGTCCCCACGGAAAAACATGGGATTTGGATCTTCCATTCTCTCAATCTAGCAGACAAACACCCTCCCTAAAACAAACTGAAAAGCATTGAAAACTAGGGAGTCAGTAGTTACTCAACCCTGTCAACATTAGCCACATGCATGCTGCCGTTTCTGTACCACCTCCTTGACTCCTAGGTCATAGGTCAGGGAACCTCCTGGATGATTACAGACCTGCTGCATGGCCTTTTCACTTCTGCTGATGGTAGCCACCATCATACATGCTCTATAGCCTACCTGCATGGATCTGTCTGTGGATGAATGTTGTGGCTACCCCTTCTGTCCACAACATGTTGGTAATGTTGCCCAGGGGTCGCTAGGGCTCGGGGATCACTTGAAGCTGACCTGAAGGAAAGCAGATTACAAAGATGATTTCAACTGTGAGTGAAGGGCCAGCTCCTTTCCCTCCGACTCTCCTCTGATGCTCAAAACCCATGCTAGAAAAAAAAAAAAAAAAAGGAAAGAAAAAGTATCGCTTAGGATCTGAGTCCCAGGCGTACAAATGCCAGTTTATTCCAGTCAGTTTGTTGAGGATGCCTCACCTCGCTGCGATCTGAACACCAAAAATCTCCAAATGCTCAAGAGCCACATATTGCCTAATACATTTCTTGGAGAGCCAACAGGAATGGAAAGGGGCTGGTAGAGATCCCATTTTCTCTTTGACACACTGGAGTTGTGCAGCTAAGAGACAGAGGTGTTGGATTTTTTTGGCTCACTTTCTTCACCACAGGAGATGCAGAAGACCCAGCAGCCCCATGCCATTACAGGGTGGAGGTATTTATATGGAACATGCTCAGCTTGGGAGGTAGGTCTGAACTACTTTTGAGCCACCCTCACCTGCTGATCATCTTCTAGCAGGTCAGAAATGTACTTTAGCATAAACAAGACCAAGGACACATTTGGCTAGAAAGATTTTGTCAAAAATTCCCAAATATGAGGAAATAGGTAAAATAAGGAAAACACAGTGTTTTAGAAGAACTCCAATCACCCGGGGCTACCTCAGCTACTTGAATATTGCCGTGCATTGCAGTGGTGAGACAATTGTCAACAGGGTTGCTCCTCAGAGACAGAGGCAGCAGTGTGTATTTTGGTGGTTAGAGACGCAATCTGTGCATATAATTCAGAGCAGATATGCTGATCTACTGGGGACTTCTTTCAGTAGCTAAAAATTCATTCCAGTTGATACGTTCTCTGGTGATGATAAGTGTAAAGGGAAACCAAGTGCATGATTTTTATTCCTGTATGAGTACTTTTGCACATAAAGAGACATGAAGATGCTGCTTTGCAGCCTTCTCTCTTACCGGGGACAGAATGAGAGTACAGTTGCTTTTAATTGCGTAAACCGTTGTCAGTGCATAGTCCAGAAGTCTCCAGCTACCCTGGCAAATGGCCAGACAAACAAGATTGCTCTGTTTTGAGCCTCAAGTGTCACTGAAGTGTGACATATTAGCAAGAATAGCCTTGGATGGAAAATATACCTTGACCTGTGACTCAGCAAGCTGGGAAGCAGAAGTCTTTTGCTCTATCTTCTCATTTTTACAGTCTGGGAGAATCTCTCTTTCTGATAGCATGGACCTCATCTCAGCAATGAAATTGCTCTCTGAACAACCTTCCTAATTACATCACATGCTGCTCACTTTCACTGATAATCACCCAAGCACCTTGTGGCTAACAAGCAGATGCAGCTTTTGCTTCAGTGGGAAGAGCCATTATAGAAGTATTAACATACTTGGGCTTTCTGTAATATAATAAGGGGTTTTATTATTCTTTGTATAAAGTTGACCATGGACGCCTGCTTTTAGTTCGTGTTTCATTCCAGCTCACCCATCTGTTCTCCCTCTCTGTGGTGGAAATAAAAGGAGGTAGGTTGGCATCTGATTAGCCAGTGTTTCACAGACCAACATTGGCTCATCTCCAGTCTCAGGGTTCTTGTTCCTGTACACAGCCTTCAGATGTGTTTGATGCTATGCTATGTTACATTATGCTATTCTACTTCTATTCTATTCTATTCTATTCTATTCTATACTATTCTATTCTAATTTATTCTATTTATTCTGTTCTAATTTTCTTGCCCTTGTCTGGACGTCAAGTCAAATGATGTGTACTTCATACACTGTAAACCAGACAAATCAAGTGTCTGTAAATCAGATATTCCATAAACGTGTTCTCATGGCAAAAAGCCTCCTCTTCTTTCCTACCTCCTGACTAAGGCCTCATCTGGAGTGCTCGGTGCCACCACTGTGGGGATGCAGGCAGAGCCCCTTCCAGCTGGTGTGCTGCTGATTCAGTGGTACTTACAGGAGCTGCACCACCCATTGCCAGCTGTTCTGTGGATTAGATAGGCAGGAATGGCCATGCCGGAACAGGCTGCTGGTCCATCTACTGGCTAGTATAAGATTTTTTAGAGAAAGACATAAAAGGCTTATAATGAATCCAATTAGTCAATATTATACCACTGGGGGATATTTCTCCCTGACCTCAGCTGGTTATCAGATTATGTACCCTGAAGCATGAGGATTGATAGCCCTTGTCATTTCAGTGTATCTGGAGTAGCTGCAGATGCTCTGCTTATTCATATTTATCTTTAGGAACAAATTCAACTCTTATACAAGGGCACGCGACTCCTCTAGTTTCAGGGGTGTCAAACTAGCAGTGAATCAGATAAATCTATTGATTAAAAACGTGTCTTTGAACATGGAAGAATAATGTCAAGCTTTGATTTTTTTTTTCCTCTGCATTAGCAAATAGATCTGTTCCTACAGAAGAACATTGCTTACACTGCAATATTCTTAAGCAGATTTTTTTCAACACAGGCACAGCCATTTAAAAAAGAAATAAAAAAACAACAAATCCAAAGAGCTGGCATTTACTCAGGCAGACTTTACATGGGAGTGAGATCAATCTTAGGAAAGTAAACCTCAAGTGCCTGCTATAATATTGATACGTACCTCAGACTTCAGTGTTTTTTAATGCATTTTTGATGAGGAAATGCTTTTTAGAAACACAGTGTGTGCCTTCTAAATATTGCCATGGTATGTTCTGCTGAATTTACCTGGCTTTAAAAAGTAACACAATAGAAATAAAGGTAGATATAAATTGCCTCCCAAATCTCAAAATTTATTATGAATGTGACTTTCATTTGTGAGAAGGGAGTTTATATGTGAGTGCGTGTTTGTGTGCTTATAGATCTGGCATCAACCTGGTCTGCTGTTTACAATGAGAAGTTGCTGAGGATTGCACGCAGAGACCAGTTTATGTGATGAATTTAACTGGTCCTCTTCATGGTGTTCAGGGTGACTCACTGGCTGGTGTGTGGGAACATAATTCGTCTTACATCTTTCTCATACTTTTTGCTGTGATTATTACTTCGAGTATTCACTGATTTACAGACCAAGTCCTGTCCTGATCACCTAGACTACATGCATTTATGTCTACTTCCTGATGAGCATTCATCCAAGTCATCTAGGGGCTCTCAGGAGAAGCGCATGTACCATATGTGCTGCTATTTTGGGATAATATCCATTTGTAAAAGTTGTATATGGTATGTTTTTTGCATTATTGACACATTCATTTTTTAAAAGGTAGAGAGGCAACAGGAGAGGTGCTGTATGAATCAGAAGATGAAGTGTTTGCCATAGAAACTACCTCTCATGCAATTAATAGTGAAACGTTTGTTAATAACTGGTGAACACCTGCATATACTATTCCTAAGAATAACATTTGATTCCAGTTTCTCCAGGAGGAACATTACAGAACCGTACCTCTTTCCTATGATGTGGTACATTTGAAAATGAAACAAGAGCCTGGTGCTTGGAAAAGCTGTAAAGTTTTCCCAGTTCAACATTTGTCCATCTTAAATGTCTCAGTTCATTCCCCAACATGTCGTTGTGTTGCAGTGCTTTTCTGCAGCTGTCGCCCACACCTTCACAGAGAGTTTAAGTGGTGCATTTCTTCTAAGGCCCCTTGCAGGGTTTCAGATGGTCATTTACAATTGTGCCAAGGGGATGCACAGGGTTGATATTTGCATCACCTGCCACTAGCTCATAGGAGCACAGTGTCCTCAGAGTCCCCTTCTTTGCTGGAGGAGGAAGAGGGAGTATTCTAGACAACAGCCCAGAGGCCAAACCTGTCTGTGGGTGCATGCGATGGCATGTCCTGATTAGATCCACCCACCATCCTCTCTGGGGGCCTGCTTACAGCAGACCGTTGCTGCCATCTGGTTTGAGTTGCCTCTCTGTGGAAAGCTAGGCAACAGAAAAGCTCAGAGTTTAGTGAGCACCTGGGCTAGGACATGTCTGGAGTGTGCCTCCAGATAAGGAACTTGGAAGTGTGCCCAGGTACAGTAATACAGATACAACTGTAGAGTATCTAAGTTAAGCTCCTCCTCTGAACTGCCATCTGGAGGAACGTCTCTCCTTCTGCACTGCAAATTAAGCCTAAAAGCTGGAGACAGACAATAACAAGCCACTATAACATAGTCATGAGAAGAAGTAGGGCATTTTGACTTGCTGGAGTTTTGGTCACACTTTCTCTTGGTGTTGTGCTGGGTTAACAATCAACATCTGGGATACCCTTCCAGCCTATGACTCAGCTGGGCTGAATCCTCCTACTCTAAAAACTGGATGAACAACCAAAACATGGACTGAAAATCAAAGATGATGCAGGATGGTGTCTACCTCCTTCTCACAAGCTTTCATCTTCATATGCTTTCTGAATATTTCAAAGTGTTTTGGCACGTTTTGTCCTGAAATGTTTGTTTCAGCTCTGGCAGTTAATGAAAACTCATCAAATGCAGTATTTTATTGACACTTAGATGCATGCTGTCTCTATTAGTAGTTCTTCTCTATTCATTTTCATAAGCATAAAGTTAAGGAATTGATCCTTGGTTTCTGATTTACGCACTGTCTGATCCTAGCACAAGGATTCCTGTAGAGGACGAACTGCAGCAAATGAATCCTGAGCAGTGCATCAGTGAAGCTACTGGAGCGGCTCCAGACACAAATTTGTCCCCCTGTATCTACTTTGACTTTTTGCCTATTTACAAAGGATTTGGCTGAAAAAGCCCTTGGCTTGAGTATGCCTAAAGTTCAGTTTATTTTTACTGACTCGGGTCCTGCAGGACTCCTAAGGATTGCAGGAACCAGACAGCTGTGTTTAGCCTTGTCTCTTACAGTAACGTCAAGGAAACCTATCATAACTGGCAAACCTTCTGAAAACATGAGTGCTTACGGATTACAAAAGGGGAAAACAGTCAGATTAAAATAAACTGTTACCAGACAAAAAGACATCCACCCTTTTCCCCTATAACTTCTTAAAAAACAGTGAATTTGCTTTGATCAGACTTTAAGGTGAGAGCAGATCTCCTGGAAGTTATCTTCAAGCTAACAAAATAGTGATAAGCAAGGGAGGAAATGGAGCCAAGATATGGCACGTTTGTTGAAAGACAAAAATCTGGCCATTGTGACAATCTCTTCCAAGATCTCCCAGAGAGGACGTTAAAGAAAGAGTCTAGCTGAGCCCTGAACAGGATTTCCATTCTTGCACACTTGGTCTGTTTACATGGCTTGGGGATTGTATAGAAATGTTCTCTGGAGGAGACACAGAGACACTTGTAAATTCAGTCACCTCTAGTTGGCTTTCCCCTTGTTGGGATAGAGTCAAAATATAGAGTGCAAGTGAAAAACAAAAGAAAACAAAACAAAACCCACCAAACAAACCAAACAAAAAAACACCCAACAAAATACCACCCAAACCCCTCCCTCACTATTGGTCTCTATCAAAGAGTTGAGCCACTGAGGGATTTCAAAACCAGCACACGCTTGTGCCCAAACTTCTTGAGACACCAGAAGAATGAGCTCCGCAGGGGACTACTTCATGCTGTGGAGAAAAAGCTACAAAAACCAAAAAGCTGCAGAGAATGTGGCCCACAGGGTCAATGCTACGCTAACGTGAATCGCTTTACCAGGTCAGGCTGGACAGTCTGCTCAGCTGGAGCCAGGCTGCTGTAAACCCAGCTTCACCAGCCAGTCGACAGAGGGTTTGTGTTAAGCAGCTGGAAGACCCCTGTGAAAGTCAGCCTTTAATTTTCATGGAGCAGTTCCAGGTTTTAAATGGAGTGAGATAAGAATTTGTAGGGAAAGAGTGTGGCTCCTTCAGCCTGTGGCCAACAGGGGAGACGGAAAGTCTCCTTGCCATGGGAGGAGCAGCCAGGTCTGTCACCAGAGGGGGAGGCACCTATGAGAGTGAGTAACCCCATTCTTAAAAAGGTGCCTGGGAGAGGTGTGATGAATCACCCTTGTAGAGTCCCTCCCTCTTTCTGCTGACTGCAAGAGAAGCACAAGCAATGTTTCTGACTGTTTGCTCAGCTTTTTTACCCCTAAAATCTGAGTCTGGTGAAACAACTCAAGGAAAATTGCTTATTGCCCCTGTAGGTGCCAAGGCTCTAGTGCAGATAAGCAGAAGAGTCCACTCTACTGTGTTATTGGTCAGAGCTCCTCCACCCAGCTATATTTAAAGAAGCCCAACAGCACAAACAGGATTTGCGCATGGGGTTATCTTGTTTGCCTGCATTCTGAGTAGCAACAAATTGCTTGACAAGACATTCAGAGGAAGGTGAAAACAAACAGCCTTCCATCTGGAGTTTCTCTGATAGTACAGAATTTTTAACCTAAGAACCCAATGTAACCTTAAATTCACATGCAGAAGAGGTCAGAAGTTGTTATGGCTTTGAAAGAAATTGGACACTTGTAAGCTGCTCATCAGCAAGGACTTCTGCTTAGAACATGATTTCCACAGTGCAGTTTTGTCCTAGCTGTGTTAGCTATAATGCTTAGGTAATAACTACAAAATGAAGATAGTAAAAGGACCTTCTATTTGAACTTGTGCTGGATATGCTAAGGATAACTGAGGTCTTACCTGATGTATTCAGGATAAGGGAGAGAGTAAATGCCAGTGAAAAGGAGCGTGCCTTGCACATCAGCTCAGAACATTTTCATTTTATGTGCTGCTGGGCAGTGTCTAATGACACTGTCCTGAAACCCTCTAAAAGACAGGGAGACATTCCTGAAGGTTGTTTGCTATGTGTCCTGAGCCCCAGGACCCCTTTGGATTCTGTTGGTGTTCAGGAGATGACACGGCCCTTTCAAACCTTGCTGTTTATTGGGTCTGATGGCTATCTGTAATGCTGAATTAATATGCTGACTATTAGTCAGTTCCACTCTTGCTTAGAAGTTTTTTTTCTCAAATTCCACAGAATGTCTTGCAGCTCCTATATCTTGGGATAAGGTAAAGAAGGGAATTTTAATGGTGCCATTTATGTACTCTTTAAATATTATGTCAGTCTTTGGCTTTTCTTCCCTTGACTTGGCAGCAGGACTGTTTTGCTTCATTCCTAATTTCTCCCAAGCCCTTACCAGGCACTGAGTCTGCGCTGCCAAGGAAGGCAGGAGAGGGAGGTCACTGAGAGTTGTCATAGTTCTCGACATGGTGTACCATGGCTCCATTACTGGTTCAGAGGAGGAGCAGGAGCAAAAAAGGCAGCAGAGGCAGCATATGCACTGGAGGAAGCAGTGGAACAAAGCCCTCCATCTAGCCAAGCACCACAGCTAAGTTCGGAAACCAAGGCAGTCCTCACTTTCCTTCACAGTCTGATGGCCTGTACAGATATCATGCAGTTCTTCCTATGGTTTTCCAATCTCTCATACGAAGACAGGCTGAGGGAGTTGGGGCCGTTCAGCCTGGAGAAGAGAAGGCTCTGGGGAGACCTTATACTGACCTTCCAGTACCTGAAGAGGGCCTACAGGAAGGCAGGGGAAGGTCTTTTCACAAGGGTTTGTAATGATAGGACAAGGAGCAATGGTTTTAAGATAAGACAAGACAGATTTAGGGTGGATATTAGAAAAAAGTTCTTTAACGTGAGGGTCATAGAGCACTGGAATGGGCTGCCCAGAGAGGTGTTGGACACCCCATCCCTGGAGTCATTCAAGGTCAGGCTCGATGAGGCTCTGAGTAACCTGACCTAGGTAGATGTCCTTACTTGTGTAGGGAAGTTGGACTGGACGACCTCTGGAGGTCCCTTCCAGCCTAAAACATTCTATGATTCTATGATTCTCCTCAAGTTGCTACTTCCTTGCCTTTAGACCTTCTTCCATCCTATCTCGTAATCTCATCTCATCTCATCTCATCTCATCTCATCTCATCTCATCTCATCCCACTCCATCCAATCACTGCTAGCTGGTTCCAGGCAACTCAAATGACAGGCTTGGGGAGAATAGCCTCTCCTTATCCAGGTGCAAAGCGACCACTGTTTCCTCACCTTTCCTAGCCAGCCATCACATCCACATTCAACTGCCACTAAGCAAAGCAGCACAAACCCAGCAGATTTGCATACATCTGTACAAGCTTCCTGTGAAGTATGAATGGCTGAGTTTCATTTTGGTTTTCAGGCTTATGTGGAGCCAGACAGTGGTGGATATCTGCAAGTGCATGGAAGTGATGCGATTAGTCACTTCCGCTTGCCAGGTTGGGTATTCCACTGTTGGATAATTCACTGGCTACTTATATAGATATTCAAAGGTTCCCTTTAGTGGGACTAAAATTATTGCCAAGACTTGGCTGCTTTTGGCATTGATACCTGTGAGGGAAGTCTCTAGGATTTTTTAGTCTGTGGAAGAAATTACCAAGGCAGTGGTGAGGGTGCTGGGGATATAGTACCAGTTTTCAAACAGAATACATATTGCTAGCTAGGAGAAGGGCATGCTCTCCTTATCCTTGGAGGATAAGACAAAATGGAGATTTTTCTTAGGTTCTAGGGGAAGCTTTCTCATTGTAAAGATGATAGTGAAGCCATGGAATAGGTTATCAGGAAAAATTGTGTAGCCTCCATCATGGTGCCAGAGCAGGAGGTGGCAGAGGTCCAGCACATACTAGACTTTGTTGTGGAACAGGCAGATGGATCAGGTGACCTCTCAAGGTCTTTTCTAGCCCTATTTTCTCTGACTCATTTATAATAAATAGCACGAAGAAGGCACAATCAGTACAGTTTTGGAGGCTGTATTAAGATGGGTAAGAGAGGACTTCTTTCCAGGAGAAGCTAGAGTCAGCAGAGATGAGACAAAAGGTGCCTGGGGTGAGAGGAGGCAGAGAGAGGGGAGATGGGTTTCTAGAAGCTGCCCACTGGCAAGGTGGTGGAGATGAAACTGTGCTCTGCAGCCAACTTCTAGTGACTGACCAGAGTCTGGCCAGAAGAATTAAATTTCTGTATAGCTAGTGTATCTGAAGTTTCATGAGTTTTATATTGCTTTCAAATACTTTGAATATCAGAGGGCTACAGAACTTCACATTCTGCCTTTCAGAGGCCAAGGTAATGCCCTTCAAATCCCTGATCAAACCCATAGCACACAAGGTTTTGCTCAGATAGCCCCCATGTCAGATTTTCAGGTGATCACAGAATCACAGAATGGTAGGGGTTGGAAGGGACCTCTAGAGATCATCTAGTTCGACCTCCCTGCCAAAGCAGGTTCATCTAGGGCAGGTCACACAGGAACATATCCAGATGGGTCTTAAAAGTCTCCAGAGAGGGGACTCCACAACCTCCCTGGGCAGCCTGTTCCAGTACTCCGTCACCCTCACAGTAAATGCTTTTCTACACAGGAGCCCAAGAGCTGGGGCAGACATGAATCTGATTTGATAAAGCCACAAAGTTCTCTCTCCATGCTTCTTCCTTTTCACCACAGGAGAGCAACTGGCTGGTCATCTGTGAGCTGAAATCCCAAACCACATAGGATACTGGTTTCACTGTGAAAGGGCTGCTGAAGAACCAGGCTGCAGAAGCAGCAGTTGCAAAATAACCAAGGCTGCTCCTTCAGATTCATTTGTGGAGCTGGGAGCATTTAATGGATTAGGGAAAACAATATTTATATTAATATTTTATCTTGAACTTTTTGTGTTCTATGTCACAGTTACTACTTGAGGGACTTCCACAGGCTCAGCTGGAGCTGTCACATTTGACACTTGCACAAAAAGCCAACACATACGCACAGGCACGTGCACGGAGGCAAGCACGTCTGCCCCTGGTCATTCCCTGTCAGCGGGAATGGCAGCTCCAGAGTGATGTTATCGCCTGGAGCTGGGGAAGATGGAGAGGAGCTGGTAGGAAGCGTGAAGCAGGGAACTCGCCTCCAATCTCTTTATTCCCCCTTTCACAAGACAACCAGTGTCCAGCCCCATGCTTACCAGAGGGAAATTAGTGGTAAGCCATGCTCCTGGCCATGCTGGAGAGCCTCAGCAGTGTGGGCAGCAGGAGCCTGAGGCACGCTCCACACCAGCAGCTGCTTTGCTGGGGCAGCGGGACGAGGGTGCTGGCAGGTAGCACAGCACTGCCGACACTGCACACCGAGCCCCCGCAGCCTGGCAGCTGGACGGGCTCTGCCAGAATGCCTGCCAGCCAGCAAACAAATCAAGCGAAGGCAGCTCAGTTCCTGCAAAGTGTTTTTATTTCCAGCATCAGGGGAGCAATGCTGAGGCTCTGAAGAGAGCTTGCCTTTGTTCACTCCAATTTCTTCTAGAGACACCAGAACAGCCTTTCCCAGCACTGGCTTAATTGCCTTCTGCGTGAAGAAAGCAAAAGCTGTCTAACTGAGGAGTCATGTCGATAGATTTTTACCCTTTTTTTTTCTTTCTAGGAATTAATCTGACTCACCAAACATGATGTACAGTCAGTCATGGCTACAGCTTGTTCTTATTAACCCATTGCAGTGCATAGCCCTGCACTCTCCTCTGGCTGTGAAACCACAGCACCAAGGTAATCCTTTGTGGGACTTCCCAGTAGCTCCACCAGACATGCTGGAGGTTCCTCATAGGGCCGTGCTCCCTCCCCAGCCTGTTGGCATTGCTATAATAAAAACTACATGGTATGTGTAAATTTCCCACCTCTGCTGCTCTGCTAACCAATGTTTTCATGTCATCAAGAGCAAGGGAAGGCACTATCAAGGACAGTTTGGTGATATGAGTAAGATGGCTTTAGCAGAACACCACTGATGACTCATAGGAAACATGTAGGATTTGACCTGAAGTCTTTTATGGAAGAAGAGCAATAACATCTCTCTGACTTTTCCCTAACCAGCGCATACAAACCCTATATATGACCCAGAGACTGCTGGATGTAGTCAGTAGTCATGGCTACAAATTAAGCACTGAGTGCTTTGGATGGTTCCTACCTGAATGCTGAGTGAAACACATGCCACAGCCTGTGGGGTGAAGCTGTGCCCTGTTGCAGTTCTCAACAAACAGACTATCAATGTGCAATTGCTTCAGATGTGACCTGCATGGTGGCAGGCCTGTGCAGGGCAGCAGGGTACCTACTGATACCCAGCAGTGGTTGAATGTCCATGTGCAGCACCATCTGGCATAGCTGGAGCTGGCCCTAGCTATTTGTTACTCTGAAGGAAACCTCAGGAAAACGTGGAGCCCTCTGTGTTTCACTGATCCTCCACAAAAGATGAATTGACAGGCTGAGGGCATCTTGGCTAAAGATACAATAATATAGCCTCTGGGTCAATGGCTTGACTGATAAGGCCATTACCCCTGAACATAACTTCAGAAAGATGCTGTTGTGTTGTTTTTAAAGTGACTGAGGTAACAAAGGATTTTGTTATCTTTGTTACTACCTTGCTGCATGAATCTGAGAAGTCATCTAAGCTCTAGCAGCACGAATTTTCCAGATCCAGGCATTAATGTTAATTATGATACAATGATAAGAGAATTGAAGTTGTTGAGTTGTAATCCAATTTCAGGCCTCTGTGTAGGGCACAATCCACATTACTTAAGTCTAATTAAAGATATTTACTTGGCTACAGATGAAAAGGAAGTGATAAGATGATAGTATTGACAAAGATACTTCAAGAAGAGGTAGGCAGTAGGAATAGTTTAAGCTGGCATTCACCACAGAGAAATATCTGTTAAATCTTAACCTAAGCATGTCAGTGTTGAGCCAGTTGCTGCAGTGGTAACATCTTCTTGAGGGGTGTTAATAGAAGTTATCAAAATATAAAGTAAATATTTACAAATTATATTTTCTTAAACAGGCACAAGGGATGCACATGCAAAAACTTGTTTGGGTGAAGACAAAGAGTAGTTGCAGAGGCAGAGCAGCTGCTGGTACACGTGAGTAGCTGCTGGAATTTGTCTTGAACACAAAAATTTCATTTGCATGGTTAAATGTTGGCTTCAAGCAAGCACCTGGATTAGATGCAATTAATGGAATGGTGGGTACTATTCCAGTCACCCAAACACTCATGAGACAAACCTACAAAGTAACTGAAAAGACTTAGTAAAGGGTTTTCTTCTGAGTAAGTTTTATGGTTTTATTTACTGTCTGATTTTAGAGCTTTTCTGACTTACGTGGCCGTGTCGTTAGCTCTTAAATAAACTCACAGTAGTTTTGAATCACTCTCTTTTTTTAGTAATTAGAATTTGTGGCTCCATAGTAATCATTTATTCACAGGAAATGGGGTTTCAGGAGTGCTCGGTTCATGGTTAAATGAGGATGGAGAGGGTCAGCAACCACCATAACACTATTTCTTTGGGAAACACTGGGATTAAAGCAAGGCAGGACAGTCCATTCTTCCAGTCCTGTGCTGGCAGGAGACCTGACCAGCTGTCTGTATGTCTCAGGGTAGGAAGTCAGTGTTTGACCAGGGATTGTGCTTCCTCCTGGCTCTTGAGGATGCCAAGTTATGCCACTCTGTTAGAGGCTTCATCTTAGAAGTGAAACAAATAAAATAGCAATAGTAACTTCCTGCCCTTGCAGTACCAGTTCCCACGCACTCTGCACAGGGAGGTACAATTAACAGTTGTAAAGAAACAAAATTAAATTCTGAAAAAATAAACTCTTTTCCTCAGGTCTTACTTCCCTGGCAGAGATCGTATTTATTATCATCCGGAGAGGTGATTGCCAGTCACTGAAACAAGTTACCACACATCTATCCTATCTCCATGCCTCTCTCTCTGCAGACATAGTCACAGTGGCTTGATACTAAGGCTCTAAGGAGCTTGATGATGAAGATTTATTTGGGCTGCCATTTCTCAAGCACACTCAGGCAGTATATGTAGAGCACTCTTTGGAAAATGGCACTGGAAACCTGGAAGCACCTGTCTGAACCAGGAGAAGTCAACCATGTTCCAGAGATCTGAGGAAATCTGTCCTCACAGTCACTCCTTTATTTCTGTCTGTGACAAATTGTTATAGAGAGACAATAGAAGGTGTCAATAAATCAACTGCCTTTGCTGTTGTTCCAAGCATGGAGATAGTCTGCAATAAACAAAGGTTTCCTTTGGGTGATTTAGAGTGATAACTGGATGTTTAAGCTTCAGCAATAGCCAGGGATGGAAAAATTCCCATGTCCTGGAAATGGGAGGTTCCTGTATGGGTAATACTTGAAGTTGTTGCTAATTTTCACATCAAACACAGAAATTCCACCTCAACTTCACTTCTGAAGCCTGGAAAAATCCAAACAGTTGAAGGCAGAGCAAAATTAAAGTCTCCCAAGACCTTCCTCCCTTTTATTAATGAGTCTGTGACTCAGATGTTGCCCAGTTGTAGATAATATTAGTGGAAAGAAGCGGAATTTTGTTGTCCAGGCATGGAGCCAAGAGCAGACCTGAGCAGCACACATAAAGCTTTTTGGGGGAAGAACCTGGTGCTTCCTCGTACTCGGAGACTCTGAAAGGTTCTTCTTGACTTTAACTTCCAAAAAGCATTTTGGAGCAGTGGATTGCCTCTGGCACTGTCCTGGTTTGGCCAGGACAGGGTTAATTTTAGTGAAGCAGGTAATTCTACACCATACTGACGTCATGCCCCGGGGCCAGTTCCGGTGGGGGGGCAGTTCGCTGGCAATTCGGGTGAGCTCGCTCCCTCACTATTCTCTGTTATCAATCTTTTTGTATTGCTCCTTTATCACTGTTACTACTGGGTTTCCTTGTTTTTATATGTTGTCTTCTTATATAAATATGTATATATTAAACCTTCCTTATCTCAACTCAAAAAGACACTTTTAAACCTTTTTTCTTTGTCCGCGACCCACTTCAGAGGGAGGGGGCGGGGAGCCACGTGGCTCGGCCACCCTCTTACTAAACCAATACAGGCACCATATGTAAACATTACTGAAAGTTGACCTATTAGTGGATCGTGTTCTGCAACAGCATATACATGGCTGGAAAGCTCTTCAGGGTCCCTTTGACTGCAGGGCTCACTGCCATCGGTACTGGAGTGAAGTGATGGAGGTGAGTGGTAGATACAAAATAAATCGCTACAGCTGCATAATCATTGTCTGACTCAGTCACATTGGCATCCCCTGTACACCCATACACAAGTGGGGAATAGTCAAATCTCCAAAAGAGTGACCAGGTGGCATCTACACAGCACAGTGCCAGGAGCACACCGTAAGCTCAAGGTACATCTTGTTGTTTTGCCTTCATTACCTACTCTGAGAAGATCCATCCTGGGCTGATGCTGTGGTTTAAGCCCAGCTGAAAACTAAGCACCACACGGCTGCTCACTCACTCCTACTCCCTTCCACCCCCGGGGGGGGGGGGGGGGGGGGGGAAGGAGGGTTGAGATAAGGAGAGTTTAATAGAACAACACGAAGAGAGAAGAAACAACAGTAATAACAATAATAGTATGAAATAATATAGTAAAAAGCGATGTACAATGCAGCTGCTCACCACCTGGAGCCCCCCCGCGTGGCCCAGCCACCTACCTGAACTGTGCACACTTCCCCCCATCAGCTCTCTTCTTGTCTACTGAGTGTGAAGTCAGTATGATATAGAATATCCCCTTGTCTGGTTTGGTGGGGTTATGCTGGCTGTGGGCCCTCCCAGTTTCTTGTGAATATTACCCCTAACCTAGCCGAACCCAGAACAGCAGATGATGAATACAATGTTTGAAGAGCCCAGTGTCCTGGGAGGATCCTGAGAAGTAGGTAGAAAACATCCCAACTCTCTGTCTTGTTGCCTTGACACTATGACTGTGTCCTGAGCCTATCATGCACCAGGAATTGAGTAGTATGTGCCTGGTCCCTTCATGGGTAAGACAGAGGCTATTAGGTTCCACTTTGTGTGTGAGGGGAACAGACTTCAGCACAGAGACAAATATGACCTGGAAATGTCCTATCTATGAAAACTGCCTTTGAGCTCCAACTTCTAGCCCAAATTTGTATGTAACATTTCATAGGCTCGTATGATGGTGGGGTAATTCAGGCTGGAGTTTCAGAGCAGGCCAGTAGGCATTGTTGCCCAGCTTCACAGCTCCATGCCGAGTCATCTCCAGCATTGCCTCCTTGTATTGCTGCCAGGGGGTGTCCTGCTAGCAGCAGCCAGGTTTATTTGCCATATCCAAGCAAGTATCAACAAGATCTTAGTTTTCTTAGTGTCTGTATCAAGGCTAGATAACCTTTTAACCCTTCACACTCATGTTTAAGTGGCCTACATGTGTGTGCAGGGGCTTGGCGTGAAGCTCCGGAAGACCCTGGAGCCTCCAGAGCAGTGATGGAGGATGATCAGAGGGTGATGGAGCTTCTTGTGGCAGTGCTTGTGACTGCTCTGTAGCATCCACATCATGGTGTGGGCACTCTGCTAGCCCATGTCCAATTCACCCCACAGTGTAATTTTTAGTTCACTTTAGAAAGTAGGTTGTGTGCAAAATAACATGTACAGGGACTGAAAGACTGGCAAGTAGCAAGGAAGCTCTTTAATTTGACAATATAGAAGCATCTTGTCAACAACAGTTATTTTTTATGCCTTTGGAGCTGTGTGCCTAGCCTTAAAGGAAAAAGAAAAAACCAACAAAACTGCTCAATTTTAAAAATCAGAGTCCTGATTTTAAAGGTGACCCTGAGCAGTTCCAGTGTGAAGTTGGGCTTTCTTGTGAGCACAAAATCGTTGTATTCTGAGAAGTCTTTTTGGAATAATGGAAAATGGTAACAGAGAGAAGATGCTAAGAAGTATGTTGCAGTTAGAGGTTACTAAAGATGCTCTTGAAATTTCTTTCTGAGAATCTTAAGGCTAAATGTATCTTTTTCTCTGGAAGTGTCTCTCTCTGCAGAAAGGTGTGTTTGGAAGAGAAACCCTCGGTGCTACTTGCTTAAGAACTAAGACCTGCTAATTAGAAAACAAAATTACCTCCGCCATCCAAGGATTTTCAGGTAAACAATTTGTACTTCCCATCTAAAAAGAAATCACTCAGTCAGAACCATGGGTTTCCCTGGAAAAAGGGGACATTCCGTAAGCAAAACCAATCACTATGCTTAGTGTGATGTTGTAGGAATCTCTTAAAATCACAAATACAAGCAAATACTATTCAGTGAACCCAGCAGCAAACTAAGTCCCTATTTATTCGTCAAAACCAAGTTGCCATTGCAGGAGTTTTGGATTCCTGGCAGGATCACCTGAATCCATATGCACAGGGCCCATGACAGTAAGAATGCTAAGATCTACCAAGTCTATCAGCTTCCTCAGCGGAGAGCTGGGTTTGATCCTGTCTGTGACGATATTGGACCAGCTTAATGCTTTTCCAAGGGGAGCTCCAGGTTTCATGTGGGTATTTCACAAAAGCAATATGTTTTTCGTATGTGTGAGAGATGATTGCCAAAAGAAAACTGTAATTTTCTGTTGCTTCCATTTTAAGGTGTTTGAAGATAAGGCAAAAATGGATATTTTGGTTTGGTTTGTTTTTTTAGTTTGGTTTGTTGGGGGGGGGTTTGAGAAAGGGAATATTTACTTCCTTGTTTATTAAGAGCTGGGGAGATGCTTTTCCACCTAAAAGGCTAAAGGTTGTGTTTGGATATGTTTTATTTAGTCTTAATGTAAGTTTTATCAGTGAGGCAACTCTGCATTACCTTGCCAGCTGCTAGCTTGGCTCCTGCCCTTCATAGACTCTACATTCAGACCTTTTTTACCAGGTGTCCCTTAGATGTTTGGCCCAAATCAGTGTGAGTACTCCTTTTCTCCAGTCCTCTCACCTCAGCACCAGCCAAGAAAAAAGTGGTTCATCTCTTGCCTTTCTATTTCTGCCTGTGCCATTGAAGATGTAACACTACTGTGGCTTCCTTTGTACGCCACTGCCCTTGCCGTGTCTAAGGTCAGAGACTTCCCTCTGCACACCGATAGCAAGTGAGCCATGAGTCATGCTACATGTTTAAAAAGTGATAGCTCAACACTGTAAGTGTGAGCACTAGAAACTGGGAGAGACATCCCAGAAAAATCAAGGAGGTGGTTCGAAGCCCCTGTTGTGCTTAGGGGCAAAAGCAAAGTTCATCAGCAAGTATGACCTTCCTCAAAACCAGCAGATTTTGGGCTGTGATGGAGTTCCATCTCCAGGATGAGCATGGCTTTCTATTTTCTTGATCTCTCTTATAGTCCAGTAGATCCAAAACAAATTTTCTCTCCATTTTATCTCCAAAGAAATATAAATAAATAATTGTTTCCTTTGCTCAATTATCTTCAATGCTCGTCATGCTCAGGGTTCTCATTTTGCTCTAGCAAAGAGGTATACAGTCTGGGAAATGCCTTAGAAACAGCACTGGGCTTTAACAGCGTGCTCCCTGGGACTGTATACAAAAGGTTTTGACAAGAGGAAACTAGTAGTAGTAGTGGTAGTAGTAGTAAAAGATGAAAACTAATAAGAAAAAGCTCGGAGTCCCACAAACTGTTTTTAAAATGCTTAAAATAAGGGGACCTTCCGGGACACAAGGGAGCCAAGCGTTGAAAATGGATTGACATTTCTGCGTTTCTTTTTTGACAGTGCTAGGGTTGTTTAAGTGATAATTGGGCTAGAGAGTACATGAACAGTCACTGCTTCATCCTACTGCTTTACCCCCTCAGGACTTGTCACCACTGAATAAAGGGTAGAAATTATATTAGAAATGCCTGCAGTTTTGAGACTGTGTAAATTAAGAAGCTTGAGCTTTTTAATGCTTTATGGCTGATTGGAGGCAAATTAAATTTTCAGACTGATTTTTTTTTTCCCCAAGAAAAGAAAGGAGATTGGGTTGCATGGTGTTTACTAGTGGGATCTAGAGTCCACAGAGCTGGTACATGGACCTTAGTTGTGTCTGCATTTCTGTAGACTTAACAGTGGAGGTACACAGATGTTCTCCACACACAGAGCACAAAAAAAAAGGACAAATGTCAGTGTATAATACTAGCTCTCCCACAGGACAGGCAGTCAATAACACAGTACTAACAATTACACAAAGTATTTTTCAATATATCTTCTGCTGCGCAGGTGAGATTTCTAGTCTGAGTAGGGGGTTAATATTTTAAGTTTTTTGTTCTGGTTCAGAAAAATAAATCTTTTTTTGGTAAAAATCTCACAAAAAGAAAATTCCATTAAAGACGTCCCCCACTTTTTGGAGAAGTATATACTTTAGGAAAATTTTGAATATCCATTTCAAAGTTCATTAATTAATTCACTTGATTTCCAAGTGAATTTCATTTTATTTTAACATTTGTTACTTAGTTTTAGATGCTTTCATTAGGTTTTTAACATATGACTTCTAATTTTGTGACATTTTATGTGCAAAAATAATTAAGAAAACAACTTATTCTATAGTAGTCAAAATATTATAAAATATACAGAATGTAAATAACCATGATTGAATAAAACCCCTTGTATTCTAGAAGTTAGCGTCTCCTGTTGATTTGCAAAGTAATAATTTGTTGCATTGCTCAGGGAAAGATGAGCTCTGAGCACAACATCTACAGGGTTTTAACTTATTTAATTAAAATATGAGTTAGGTGCATGAATATGAATTATGTGAGTGTATCTGGTAGCAGCTGTTTCCAATTTACTAGCATTCACTTGCTACTGTTACCCATATAGCTTAGCTAATGTCACAAGCTCCTAGGCCATTTTTATCCTGGCTTTTCAGGCAACCTCTATGAAAAAAATTAAAATTTATAATCCCTCCATAGCTGCTGTGAGAGAAGAGCATGAGAATGGCAAATAAAACAGAGTATGAATGTGGCCTAACTAAAAGCATGATAAAATTTGAGCAAATATTTGATGGAAGTAGCTAGTGTACTTACCTGACTCTGTTTATACCCCATCCCTGGAAACATTCAAGGTCAGCTTGGACGGGGCTCTGAGCAACCTGATCTAGTTGAAGATGTCCCTGCTTATTGCAGGGTGGAGGAGGGACACGATTAGATGACCTTTCATGGTCTCTTCCAACCCAAACCATTCTATGATTAATTCTATTAGAAAATGTGGTAAATACACCACTTATTAAATGGATTTATTTTTTTTTTTACATAGGTAATTGATTATCAACCCCATAGCACCTTACACTCTGACATACAAAGATTATTTCCTATCTCCTTTCTTAAATGACCATAGTTGAAACCTTCCCTCTGTCCTGGCTTGCATATGCAATCATCCTCAGGAGTGAACAGAGTTAATATAAATCATATTTAAAGGCTTTGGTCACAAAGATACAGGCTACATTCACATGATACAAGTTCAGAAACACTTTTGTAGGACCAAGCCAAAAGTACCAGGAGCCTGACTCCTCTTTATAACCCTGGGTTCCCATTGATTTCAAATGGTCAGTTTTCAACGGCCAACTTCAAGCTGACCTTTGCTCATATGTCACATTGCCCATAAACAGCTGGAGTGGGACCAGTCACACCTGATTTCTGATGTCTACTGTACAGGATTTGATCTCCAGGATCACCAACGAGTTTTCTTAGAGTTGACGCAAAAAAACCAGATACGTCTGCAGCACACTTTGGCTCATCCTCTCCCGCCTGCCTTTACATTCCCCTGCTCTTAATCTCTTTTGTTCCCTGAATAACAAATGTAAAACACAGTGATGTAGATGCCACATGTACCTTCCTGCTAGTTTAGAGCAGATGAATTCTATGGCCTCAGCTACAGAGCCTTGGCTGCTATATTGAATTGTGTTATTTGGGATCCTTTTGTCTAAGAGGTTGTCTGTTTCAATCTCTCATGCATCATGCAAGACAACAGCCCACAAGTGCCCTGAGCATAGTGCTTTCTACTGCATGCTGCCCTACCAAGCTAGCAGAGCTTCTGAGAGGTAAAGGGAGAGATGGTGCTTTAGGAGCCTCCTGAAAGTGCCTCTAGCTATAACAGAGTATGCACAGCACCCCGACACCACTGCTTTATTTACTTAACCAATAAGAACAGGCTTGGAACTTAACATACCATCAGGAGGCATTTTCATTGAATTCTTTAATTCTTTTCAATTGCGAATTTCAGTGTTAAGCTATTGCCCTGCTGAAATGTGAAAAATATAGCCAAAAGGTACCTTTAGCTATTGTAGCTGTTGGCTCACTCCTGGGAGGGGCAGGACTGCATGATTTATCTGATGTTCCTCCTTAATAAGAAGAACATATTTTCAAAATCCAAACTCAAGATAGGTTTGTGGTAACAGTGTTGAGATTCCTGAGATAGTTCTGTGCTAATGCCCTGTCTGATAAACCCTGCTAATGTTGCTCTTGGCACCCTCAAACTGGCTGGCAAGTGGGTATATTCCTCTCAGTGGAGCTTTTTTCCAGTACCAGAGCTGAACTGGAAAATGAACCTGGGGGCACAATTCATAGGCCTAGCGCCTGTGGAATGTGAATGGAATCCAGACATTTAATTCCCGTGTAGCTCTCTGGAAAATCCCTGTCTTGCTGCTCTCGGTAGCTTCAGCACGTAACCTTGAGCTGCTGGCATGACCACCAGAACAGCTGGGACAGTGCAAGCTCATGAGGTGTTTTCTTTGCAAATGCTTTGTCACGCGAGAGAGATGCTGCTCCAGGGACCTGCTATTTTGCTACCAAACCTGTGGCAAATGCCACTGATTTTAGAACTTACCAACCCCCCCCCCCCCCCCCC
>VZZY01017459.1:51476-87737 GCA_013400335.1 Eurystomus gularis
GGCTGCCTTTGCACATTGGTGGCTCATATCCAGTTTTTCATCCACCAGCACTCCCAAGTCCCTTTCCACAGGGCTGCTCTCCAGTGTATCCTCTCCCAGCCTATACTGATAATGTTGGTTGCCCCAGCCCAGGTGCAGGACCCTGCACTTGGCCTTGTTGAACCTCATAAAGTTCATCTGGTCCCACCCTTCCAACCTGTCCAGGTCCCCCTGGATGGCATCCCGTCCCTCAGGCATATCAACTGCACCCCCCAGCTTGGTATCATCTGCAAACTTGCTGAGGGTGTCCTCAATGTCACTGTCAATATCATTAATGAAGATATTAAACAACATTGGTCCTAGCACAGACCCCTGGGGGACACCACTCCTTTGTAAAAAGGACACAAGCCTTTGTAAAAAAATCCTAGCCATTTTAGCAGGAATGACATAGCAGGTTGTGATCCCTCTCTGCAAAGAGGACAAAAGGCACATACTTCTGTGAGTATTTCTCTCTCCTAACCTTCTCAGTAAGACCCATTCTACAACCCACAGGGATCTCCCAAGGGGCAGTTCACTCCATCTTGGCATAGTATGTAGGAGTAGCAGACTGAATCACTCTCTGCAGGGCCCTGTCTTAGATCCTAACATGGAAGGAACCCACACCTGACTTTAAGTGACCATGTTTAGGCGAGACAAACCCACCTTCTCGTGTATATAAACATTTAGTTCACATGGCTGAAGCATATGGACTGTTGTGTTTATAACTTCAGTACACACCATACACCAAAGAAAGCAAGTCTAGTTAAAATATACAAAGCAAAAAAAGGGATCTTTTTCCTCACATCACCACCGCTGTCCAGCACCACTGCAAACACCACAGATATCACTACATACAAGTAGCTCAAGTGGCCCCAAGATGTCTCAGATCTACTCTCACCTCCAGCTACAGAGTATTAAATCAGCAGCTGTGCCTCTGAAGCAAAGGTTAGCCATCAGTCAGCAAGCTCCTGATGGGTTGCCGGTGGCTTCTAAAGCAACAATTGCCCTACAGAAAATGAAACTCTTTTAGGAACAAGCAACTCCCGTGTCAGCTGATGCTCAGCTGGGACACAGACAGATGCTAACGACTTTCAGCAGGGAGAAGGGTCAAACTCAAAAATCCCCTGAATTTCCTGACCTATATAAGACCAATCTCATCATGAATAGGAATGGTATCACCATTAAAACTCCAAAATAGCAATTTATGTCATGTCATGTCATTCAAGTCACGTCTAGGACTGGTAATGAGACATATACCTTGAAACTTTTAATATTTTTTTCATATAAAGTATGACTGTCAGTATGTGTGTTGTAGGAAATGCCTTCTTTATTGGACAGATTGTAATATGAGATTGGAGCATGACTTCTCCAGGTAGGAAAGCATTTTATCCTGATGAAGGTTAATGACTTGCTGGCAGTTGAGGCAAGTCATTATCAGCAATATCTGTTTGCTAGTAGGATGGGAGAGGATGGACCCTGCCCACCAAAAATGCCATCAGTGTCCTTAGAGAGCCGAAGGTAGACACTAGCCTTGGGGCAGGAGTGTGGAAAATGCTTCCGAATAAATTAATACAGATAATCCCGAGAGTGACAAGTGACTTGAAGTTGAAGAGAAGCCCAAGGGACCCCAAGGAAGGGGAAGTAAATGAACTGAGGTTTTCTGTCACAAAATAGTATAAAATATATGCAGCTTAGGTAAGAAGTGGGTCCTTAGGTATGGCTCATTAAGTGAGAGTGAAAGAAGTCTTCTTGGAGATGATCTTAAGATAAGCAAATAAGTGTTTGTGCTTTTGTCTTCTTCCCTTATCTCTAGGTCCTTTCAGGGTTTTGTTTGCATTTAGGCTCTGTAAATAAGCACACATTTCTACTATGTGTTAGGCTGGTGTTAAGGATGATGAGAATGTGTCTGAGTCACCTGGCAAACAGCAAGTTATTCCCTGTTGCATGGCTGTTGCAATCCTTAAACTCAAACACTGGTGCCCCATCTTCCTGCCGAAATTCACTTCTGTGGGCATTTAGATGGAAAAAGAGGGCTTCCCCACTAACGTGCAGAGGCTGCACATTTAGGAATCAGGAGGAAGAGGATCTGTTTTGAAGAAAAGCTTTGCAGTGACCTGTATTAGCCAGGAAAGTGCATAGCTCTCCAGTAAAACAGTAAGAGACTGTCCATACCCCCAGGGTTTTAGTAGTAGACACGTTAGCAAATAACATTACATTTCAAGTAATAAGACTCAAATGAAATGAGAATCATGTAAAAGTGGAAGATTGCTTGATTTCCTTTCTTTATAACAATTTTACAAACAACAATTTTGCATGATGCCATGGTTTAGCTCATCAAATGTATGACAACATCTTTAAGTGGGCATGGCTTCCTAAGTCTGTAAGAATGCCTGTAAGTAAAAGTACTCTCATTTGCAGACGTGAGGAGTACATACAGCTCACATGAAAATGCCTCTGAAAAAATACAACTGTGCATACCTGCATTGTGAGTTTGTGTACACACACAGTGTGATATTACACTGACATTGTGATCCCAGCCAGCTAAAACTTCAAATGAATCCTAGTTCCTTTCCACCTCATTTGGCAGGGACACATCAGCATGTCAGATGAAGTTGTTCTACATAATGTAACCCATGAAACCCAGGTAGTGGGTCTGGCTGGAATGGGAGTTAACTTGCTCCATAGAAGCCCATACAGTGCTGTGCTTTGTACTTGTGGTTAGGAAGGTGTGGGTGATGCACCCCTGTGTTGGCTGCTGCTGTGCAGGCCCACGCAGCACCAAGGTTCTCTCTTCAACGCCTCCCAAAGGGCCCGTAGGCTGGGGGTGGCCAGGAGTTTGGGAGGGGACACAGCCGAGACAGCTGACCTCAGCTGACCAAAGGGATATCCCATACCATAGGACGTGATCATAAACATAAGCTAAAAGAAAGTAGGAGGAAAGTGGTATTCATTAATAAGGTATTTGTATTCTACTATGTGTACTGGGGCCTTGCTTTCCCAGAAGTGGCTGGACATTGCTTGCTGACGGAAACTACAGCATACATCTCCTTTGTTTTGCTTTGCTTCTGCACACAACCTTTCATTAGACTGCCTTTATCTTCATACATGAGTTTTTGACATCTTATTTTCTCTCTTTGTCCTGCTGAGGAGAGCAAGTGAGAAAGCAGCTGGGTGGGCACTTGGCAGCCAACCAAAGTCAGCCCACCACATCAGCTATGATACATCTGATCCTGGATGAATGATCGTGGTATTTGTTACTGGGAGAAATCCTTGTTCAGAAAGCCCACTTAGAGTTCTTTAAAATTTGAAGCAAATGCACAGGAGAGAGAGAACTTCCATCGTGTGTTCAGTGGAGCAAGACTGTCTATACAGGATTATATAAAAGTGACACCTGACTGTATTACCCACTGGTTTCTTCTCCTCATGGCAATGGTATGAGTAGCCACTTATGCTAAGAGAGCAGCCAGAGAATTGACATGAGAGGGAGCCGTGCCCTCCTGCAGACCTCTTACTGTGACCTCATGGGAATTCTCAAACACCCACCTATGCCCATGTGTATTTGTCCTGAACAAAAATATGAAGAATGTAATGGGGTCCATTTTTAGCTCAGTGCAACTGAAGCTGTGTAAATCTAATGCTGTTAGTGGCAGTGTTTAGTACAGTGATCTGAAAACCTAATCCAAATTTGCCGTTTTGTTATGGATTATTCTGGATCTTTTTTTGCCTTTTACAATGAAGCTTCTTTAACCCAGACAATTTGTTATGTGATTAAGGGACCAGCTCAGAAACAGGAGGTGAGAAATTTGCCAACCCCATAGATAGGTGATGTGCAATTAACTGAGTAATTTTAGCATCTTAGTGCCTCAGGTCTTTTATTTATTTGGAGATGGTATTTTCCCCTTCCTTTTGCAGAGGAGGTTGTATAGAATACAGGGAACACCTGCAATGGCCTTTGACGATTTCAGTTGCTATAAAACTCAAAGTATTAATGGACCCTCTAAATTTTGGCTCAATTGAGTGAATTGCTTAGAAAAAATAACATTAGAAAGTACATGTTCCAGGCTTTAAGCTGTCCTTAAGGTCTATATTAAAGACTTTGTCAAAGTCCTATTGGTCTTACTGGTGATTTTGCTTTTCATTCAGTGGGATTGACTCCGCATGCCTTGTACTCTTTTAGCTATTATCGCAGTCTGGAGGAGTTGGTGCTCTCTCCTCTTTGCCATAAATATGTAGCTGAGGCCTACTTGTGAGGTCCTTGGCTGCCTGACAGGCCTTCAAAATGAGAAGGGCAAACTGGAGGAGTGTAGTTTCTTCCTTGCTCTTCTTATGTAGCCTTTCCTGTTTGTAGCAGAACTGCTGAGGTTACTGAATTTTCCTCTAACACAGTGCTTCTTACAAAACGCTGAAAGATGCCAGCTGCCTGCATCTGTGTGTCTGTGCAGACTGTGTGTCTGCAGTGGTGAACACCACCCCCAAACTACTGGGTGATTCCCCAACTCCCTAGACCTTTCATGATTCATGGATGCTCAAGGAGGGTAAAACCCTAAACACAATAGTGCTTTGGAGATGAGATTTCAAATCTGCATCTGCAAAAAGTAACTGGCCTTGTCTTCAAGAAAGCAGCAAAAACACCGAGGAGGTTCATTTGGCTCTGATCTCAGTCCTCACGTCTCAGGCTCACTGTGGTGCAGTAAGTCATTTGAACATGTAGAACCTTGGAGTAACTAAGTGGATGTGAGAGTGTCTGCGACTCCTGGGCACCTGTTGGTTTCAAAGTCAGAGCCAGAAAAGGCTTATTAAAAGACATTACGTAGTCCACTTATTTTGGTCCAGAGTCTTCAGCTGTGCAGTTTGATTTGCCTGTGGGTGACAAGTTATATTGGACAGTTCCTTACTCAGCTTCAGGCTTCTAATGTTGTAGATCACAACCTTATCTTGTTTGTTCCACAGCCCTCCTCTCAGTTCACCCTCCTGCACCAGCATACAGTTGCTTTATTTTTAGATAATTAACCTTTTCTTTTGCTAGCAATAGATGAAATGCAGGGCTTCATAATTGATGTGCTGTTGTCTCTGACTTCTTTACACCCCCGTGGGGGCTTTCAGTCATTGTTAGGGCTGGAGTCTCCATCTGAATCCATGACAGAGAGCTTGCCTTGTTATTTACCCTGAGTAAGAAAGCAGCAGAAATCGATGAAATGAATGATTATTATTACTCAGAACTGACTGGAATTCAGAAACTGAATGATGCGCCCAAATTAATTTTTTAAAAGGCAGAGGTACACAGCGGCTATGTAGTGCCAAATCACACTCGAAGGCACAGCTCCCATCAGGAGGCGAACATCTGACTGTAACTGGATTTTCAGTACCTAGTTAGCGGGAAAAATGTGAGAGATTTTATTGACTGAAAGATTTCTCAGGAGACATGTTGGTTAAAGCAGCACCTAAATATTGAAATAAAAGGCAATGCCCAAGTCTTCAGGTAGAGTCAAGAAGATAAGCCATATCCTAGGGAGGTCCTGTCCTGAAAGCCTAATTTCAACAAGCAGGCCTCAGAAATCAGTTTAAAGTACTGCCCACGTGGGTATTGGCTGAATATAACTTTTATTCTGGGGCACAGGGGCTTTTAATCTTCAGATTACTGAAGAGCTGAGTTTTTATGAGAGCTGTAAGTAGTATGTGATTCATGAATGCACACCATCATTTCTTAGCACTTGTGAACACTTGGAAAGTCAGCATGACCTGGGATTGCATCTGATTTTTCTAGAAAACAGGGTTCCATACTATAACTATAGTTATAACTATAACCTGGCACTGCAGGTGTAATGTAGTATGATGTGCTAATGGTGTTCCTTTAATTTGAGTTAAGCTACATTTTGCTTATAAGTAAATAAAGAATATGTGGGGAAAGGGGAAAGGAAGTTCTTTTCTTTCTTCAGCGATGGACAGAGGATTTTACAGGCCGTGCCTGGATTCCTTTTCAAACCCATGATCTTTCCCAGTTGTCTCAACAAATATATTACTTTACTGCAGGTGAGATTATGTCAGAGCATAATGCCCAAGGGACCTAATTGCAGTCCTTCTTTCTGCCGCATGCAGATGGTCATTCCCTAATGTAGGGAAGAGAGAGAGGACTTTGGTCATTAAGCTGACACTGTAATGCAACTGAATCCTTGCAACTCACCCATAAACTCAAATACTCTTTAATCTTGCTCTTCACCATGTCTCTGCAGAGTGCAAGTTTGCTGACAGCCACAGAGATGTGGTGGCTGCAACCACAATCCAGTGAAGGTGCCAGATGAGAAAGCGAGTAGCCACATGATCTGCTCTCCATCACCTCCAAGTCTAGCTGTCTTCGTCTCCCTGTCCATGACGGAGTCTTTTCAGCAACAATGTGCGGTGACAGGGAGCAACCGTGCAAACAGGAAGAGGGAGAGAGGCCCTCACCTCAGCCTTGGACTGCACAGCCCCATCTGGACTTTTATTGAGCCATCCAGAAGCATGCCTGCCTACACCAAGTAATTGCATTTTGTTGTGGCTGTTATGAAATACATTAGAAACACGTGTGGTTAGAAGGGCACATTAAATTCCTGCATCTCAGTGTGCTTTTCTTTGCTCTGTTTTGTTTTGATTTAACAGGCCAAAGGAGACATTTCAATGGGGAGCCGTGGTGCTCTTGTAGTTTTCTGTTCTCTTCAATGGGCTGCAGGAGTGCATATCAGGGAGGGTGCAAACTGAGGGCTGCTACAGGTTCAAAGGGAGGGGTTTGGTTTGGCTAAGTCACCCCAAATGGCAACCCAGGGTAGCATCCCCTTGCTCTAGGACATTTTCCAGTGACTCATGAAAAGGGGGTTCATCTCTAGGGGAGCATTTGGTGTCATGGCAATACCTGATGCAAACCAGAATTCTTTCTCAGGCAGCGCTGTGTGGATATCGTATCCGTCAGAGTCACATTCCCATTGCTACTCCTGGGACAGGTTTGCTGCATTGCCCTTGGCTTCTAGCTGTCTATCTGAGTGGGTTATCTCTTTGTTATTGGCAGTGACACTTAGGGCCTGATTCTGTATAAAGCATCTAGGAGCTACCTGAGGTTTTGCATGATCAGTCTCTGGGTTTATGAACAGGTCCCATTTCGCCTTTGTTGGGTTCCTCTTTGTGTAGCCCTGCAATCAGGAGCTGATCAAGGAAAGCAGCACGATATGTCAGGTTTCATTATCACCCCAGTTCATGATAAAGGGTGAGGACTGAGCAGCCCAGTTCTCACAGATTTCAGCTTTCATCGGCAGTTGTGCACAAAGCAGTGCTTAAAATGTTGCTACCACTCTTCCCTGCAAATAAGAGAAGCCTGTGCCTCCCTGTTTGTTCAGGGAAAGATAGCAATCACGAATGTTAGGCTGGGTTTAAAAGCCATGGAATTTATTAAGGAAATTGACTTCAGTTTAATAGGAGAGAAGGGGAGGAGTGCAGGGGGCGAGATGAACGAAAAGGAAATTTCAAACAAAAATGTTCCAAGACCTCTTATTCATGAGTTTAGCTTTTGCCTGTTGAGCTTAAACAACTTTCCATTAACATTCCTTATTGAGCACTGTAAATGGAAAAAGCAAATAAACATTAGTCCATGGCCTGATGTGTTGTCAGTGATGCTGTTCATGATTTTTTTTTTGCTCTGTCAGTGAGAGGGAAGGTGCCAGCAGCACTGCTAGTTGCCAGCCTGGTCAAACTCTGCACTGCATCTCTGAGCAAAACAGGCAAGAGGAAAAGCTTTGTTTCACCTTCCTGCTGCCCAGACTGGGGACTGATGTGTGGGCTTATAAAATGCATTCTAAAGTAAATCAATGGTTATTAAAGGTGAGCCTTCTGCCATCACATCCTACAGCCTCATTCCTGAGTTGGTCAAGTTCCCTTTTGAAAAGTCAGTAGGGTTTTCTGGAGTCCACCATTCTCATCTGAAGACCTTCACAGCTGTAATGAGCAAGGACATCCCTTTAATTTCCAATCTGCATTTTATTGACCTACTTGTTCTTATGCCAGGATTCTCCACAATAGTTCTCTCTCTGTCTGTCATGTATGTCCCCTTCTCCTCCTCACTGGCTTGAGATACATGGACATTAGTTATATCCCCTTTCACGACTTCACACTGAAGTAGGTAAACACTTCTATATGCTTCTTATAAAAGAATTTCTCATCACCACACCCAGCTCCCTAGTAGGTCTCAGCAGACTCATTTCACTAAATGCTTTGCCCACTATTCTCATAAATGCTTGTAGTCTTCATCTCTTGTCTGGATATTAGTCCTACCACTGACATTGCTTTTTCCATTACTGTATCTTTCTTTACCTTGTTTTCCTCTTGCAGTCTGCTTCAAATTGCATTTAGGAAAGACACTTCCAGTCCTGCTCTTTCATCTCTTAGTTTAAATTTCTTCTTAGCAGAAACAATAGCGGAAGGTGAGTAAAAGAGGCTTTCTTATGCAGAAAAGATCACTTTTAGGAACATCTCAGACCTATTCCTGTGTAGTAGTTGTTTTGAACCACCTGTTCTTCAGAATTCCATAAGCCTTCTTTTCCCTCTGTCTGCACAGACCAGAATTCCACTACAGGGCACCTTAGGGTGTTTGAGCTATTTTCTTCCTTGGGCGGACTATGAAAATCCAAAATCTCCTGTCAAGAAGGATGTACAGTTTCATGAATTTGCCTAACCTCTTGTTTCATACAAGCTCTACCACAGACTAAAATCTTTGTAATACTTATTGTGTTAGTCACACAAAAAAAGTTGTGGGGGAAGGTGGATAAAAGGCTACTAACCTTATCCTTATACTTTTTCTGTGTCAGGCTATCTAGAGGGAACTCTTGCCCCAGCATAGACTGTGAACTTCCTATCAGGGCTGGCTGGAGTTAATGCAGGATCAGCTACATGCCACCGTATTACTTGGATGCAGAACACAATATCCTACCATGGAGTGAGGCCAGAACACCTGGAACTTGCATGAAAGTGCATCATCAGGTCTCAGATGATCTTTCCATATCTCTTCTCAAATATCAACACAGGCAGGACAGCACATCTTTCTGTACTATTGTGATTTTCAGTTGATTTGTTGTTCCTAGCTAGTAATGTACTCTAATAATGGGTTCATACAGAACTTTCCCTCTGACAAAACTCTCGCCCCAGATTCAAGACAGGAGAGGCAAAGAACAAGGAAATCTCTGTTTGTTCTTGATCATAACCCAAGGAAGCCAGACTACTTGGCAAGTAAAGTATGCGTGCCTTTGCTGGAAATGATTATACTTTGTACTGAAAATACCTGCTTTACATTGTTTAGCAAAATTTCTACTTAAATTGTTTCTATCAGTGGGAATTCACAACAGCTTGTGAATTCAGGCTTCTGAATTGGAAACTGGAGTCTTATCCAGACTCTTGACATAAACATTTAGGCATATGAATATAAGTGTCTTCATGAGAACAAGGCAACAAAACTCCCTATATATTTAATGGAAAGTCATAGCTTAATTCAGTTGCTTAAGTGTAGGTGTTTGATAGTATTTATGTTGCCAGAGGTCATCTAAGACATCTGCACTAAACTTACAGATCTGACACAGGACCCTATGAGAGAGTCACACCTTTCTGGAAAAGCATCTCAAAAGCAGGTGATATCCTCAAGGGCATCTCAGTGACCCTGGACGCCTACACTTCCATAACAGAACAAAAGAACACAGAAGTATTCAGGTCACCTACACTAGGCACCTACACTTGTTCTCCAAATAGCTCTGCAGACTCCACTGACTGTATTAATGGGCAACAAGAGCTGTTGTATTGGTGATGGCAGGAGCTCTCACACCCAGCTCCCATGTATGTGTGCATGTTCAAGACACCTAAATAACCTGGGCCTGGACTGAATGTCAGTGTACATATTTAGCTTAGGATGGAGGGCTTTAAGGTGGCCGTTCAGAGCATCCATTAACTGCATAAGGAATCTTTGCTGTTGAAATTGGATGCTTCCAACAAGATGGTATTTCTATAGAGGAGTGATTGAGGAGAGGTGGAAGACAGAGAAGAAAGCAGGAATGGAGCTGTTTACAGGATCCTGGGTTATTATAAAACAGCTGGTCATGGCAAATATTTGTGATTAGGAGCCAGATACATTTCAGTTAAAAGACAGCATACACAGAGGTAGGCTGGTAAGTAAGATTTTTATTATTATTATTATTTCAAAAGAGGAAGCTTTTATGAAGGAACTAATTAGCAAAGACAGCTGATCTCAGGATTTGAATGTGTGTGTGTATGAATTTTAACCAACTACAAAAAATGTTAGACTTCTATTCCAAGAAAGAGAGAAAAGCAAGTACAGAAGGATTACAAACATAACTGGATGAATTACCCAGGAGTAAAGAATCCTAGGAACAAACAGGAAACAGAGAAAGAAAACTGGGAAAATGAAAGCACGGAAACTCCCCTAAAAGTTATAGAGGTAAAAGAAAGAATTTACAAGCTCCACGTGAACTACAGGCTTCAAAGTTTGTGATAGAAGGATGAAATGTTCACTAGTTATGTAAAAAAAAATGAAGATATAAGGAAGCTGAGCCTTATGGGGTGAACATTAAAGATCTTATAACTTTGTTTCCAAAACCTAAGTGAATATGTTGCCTCTATTTTCAAGAACATGGAGCAAAAGCTGGCAGTTAATGAGGTTATCTACATGGAGCTCAGGTGTTTATGAAATGATGAACAGATAACCTCCATTGCCAGGACTTTGAAAGAACTGGCAAATGAAACCAGACTTGGTAGCAAAGTTTTTCAATAAAATTCTCAGGTTAGAGGTGATATTACAGAAATGGAGAATAGCAAAGGCAATACCTGTGTTTTAGAAATATAAAAAATGTGACATGGGAAACCATAGGCTTGTTAGTCTGATCTCAATCAACCACAGGTCCTTAGAATGAAATAAAAGAATGTGGATAACATGTAAATGAGATAAATGCATCACACCGGACTAAACTGACCTTTCCTTGATAAGATAATTCATTTTCTGAAACAAAGAAAATTAAGTAAATCATACCTATATAAACTTAAGTAGAACATTTGAGAGGAGGCTATTAGGTGAGCTGGAGAATGGGATTAGCAGAAGAAATGTTATAGAGAACTCACTAAAGATAAGGCAAAATTGAGCTAGTACTTAAAGTAGAGGCATTAGAAGGTAGGCACTCTCTGATGTGGCTGGTGACTTAAATATGTTTTACCAATGCAGAGGAAAACCAGAGTATCTTAATAAAATGGGATGTGATTCAATAGTGCTTAGGTTCTAATAATGACATTTTCAGCTCTCAGCTGAGAGCTTTTCTGAACTGAATGGGTGAGAGAAAGGTCCGGTGACTAGAAGCCACTGAAGTGAAGAAGCCTTGAAAAAGACAAATGTGATCTTAAAAGTATCAGTATATCCAACCCACACCCCCCCCCCCCCCACAAAAAAAAAAAAAGGAAAATAAGTATGCCATTGTAAAAGACCTTAGTGACATTTTAGGTGCAATATCTCAATTAGCTACAACTAGGATTTTTTTTTTAGCTTAGTCAGAACAGGTGACCAGAATGCTTTAAAACATTAGTTGTGTTTGTTCAACCAACGGTGGTTTCACTCACCTCGGTTATCTTCATGTGACTTATATTCTCTCCTATGCACACATGTCCCGGTAAGTCTTGCCAGCAGTGCCTGGCAATAACCTGTCACCTTTGTCCCACCTTGGCTCTCTACATGGTTTTATCTCCCAGATACCTACCGTGACTTGGCTGGGTAATGGTAAGCCATAGCTGTGGAGTGACACTTCATATCTGTAACTTTGAAAGTTACAGTAAAAGTTATTTTAAAAGCGTCCTTGCCTCTCCCACGCATTGCATTACAGGGGGGTGCAGATTACAGTGCATCTGAGGCATGCTAGCAGCAGTGGGCTTGGCTGGTTCCCACTCAGGCTTTTGCCCTTCTCCTTTTCTCTTGCTCACCCGTCAGACCCTGATATGGCACTGCTGGAAAAAAAAATCCACCTTCGCTGGCTTTGCAGACTGACTTGATGACATCTTGCCATAAAACCATCCTAAAACCTTTGCTACCAAAGGTTGCTGTGTGAATTCGTTAGCTGTTCCTGAATAACTTCATAGAAGAAACAGACAAAGGATGTTTTCAGGTTTTAGACCTTAAATTGAGACTCTTGTGATGAGACCAAAAATAGCTATGAAATCACTGCAGTTTAAATTAATGGCTGGCACGAGATTTGGTGTAAAGGTAAATTACAGGAGAATAATCTGCAGAGATCTGGCTCTCCTGATACACCAAGCTTCTTAAAACAAAAAGCCTTAGAATAGAAGCCAAGAACAAAACTTGGCAAAATGTAGCTACCAGAAACACAGGCCCCACCTAAGGACAGTCTCTAGGAAGCAGTGATGAACTCCCAGTGCAAGTGTGTGGTAAGGAGAGCTAAAAGCGTAATACTTGCTTGTATAAACAGGCTGGTGATGAGTAAGGAACATGGTTTACCCCTGTGAAAGTATATCTGGTGCTGGTAGTCACAACTTCAGAGTGGATGTCATAAGGGAGGAGACAATAAAGAAAAGCAATAAAAATTACTCAAGGGCTGGGAAAATTGCCTGCAGAGGAGAGGTTGAAAGTTTAGCAAAGAAAGGACTGGAAAGTGGCTGTACTAGAGTATCCAATTACATGGAGACAGTAAAAGGTGCTTCCATCTATTTGCAACACAAGATAGGAAAAGAAACTTGAGAAAAGTGCGGGTCCCTGACTTCAGTGCCAGCGTACGTGAGGGAACTGGTGCATATGGTGCACAGGTGGCCCAACTATATGATTTAAAGGTTCCTCTTAATCCTAAACTCTGTGAATCTTTGAATCATACTGCAAAGACCTTTCTCTGTTCAGGGTTCCCATCCCTCACCAGAAGACAGAGCAAAAGTCCTCTGGAAGGCTTTCCACTGACTTCAGGGGCTATGGGCCAGGGCCATAACATAGCGGTGACATACAGAGGGAAGCAATGACTCTTCAGAGAACTATCAAATAATTGTAGTGGCCTGACAAGTGTCTGTGCTTCTATGGCTGTGAAATTAAGATCCTGAAAGATATATCAGTGCTGCCTTTCCAACCAAGAAAGACTTGGAAACGTCACCCCACCTATGGCAACCCTTACAGACACTGAGTGGCATGCTGGGGCTCTGCTGACAAGACTGTGAGCAGCTCTGAGGGAATTAGGTCTTCATGTTAATTTTCTTGCAGGCAGCTTAGGACCAATCTTTCCTATACATTACCTTTGATCTGCAATTATTATTTTTTTTTTTTTGGCCAGGGCTTAGCTTGCTGTATTGCCATATCCTCAGGTAAAACCATATGGGCTTTGTTGTGCTGCACAGCTGCGGAGATGTGCTTCCCCTCTTGGCCCTTGCACAAAGCCTGAAGGTCAAAGCAGTTATGAGCTCCTCACTGGGACTGACTTGCTAATTACCAACTTCAATTTCATGCACTGTTTTTATCCATTTAGCTTCTAAAGAAAGACTTTCATGCTGTATTTAACAGAAAAATTCCAGTTCATGCTCACCGTCTCTTCAAATCTTCTTTGCTGCAAGAGAAGAGATGCATTTTTTCAGGAGGCTGAGAGACCTCTCTGTGCTGAGCTGTTACATTCAGTGTTTGCTGCTATAGCAGCAAGGGAACATTGCATCTTTCATCATCAGGGTTTTAAAAGAGCCAGGTACTTCCACCTACTACAATACATGTGTGCCACAGAAAGATGTGAGGATGAAGAAAGGCCCAGGTGCAGATTTTTCCATCCAAGTCCTACATGAAAGGCAGGAGAAGTAGCACACAGCTCCTGCTGTGGTCAGTGGTGAGAGATGACAAGGGAGGATGCCTTCTGGAGGTCTCACTCTCCGCAGCCATTGTGGTTTTGAATGGTATGCCAAATTTAGGCAATTGAACTAGGTGTTAGAGGCATGTTCGTAAATCATGCAAGGTCAAGAACAGCACTAGGAGTCCAGTGCATCCCCACCCCAAAAATTACACCATAATTTCATCAGACTTGCTTCTTTGAAGAGTGTCTTCTTAGGACCATGCATATGACAGGACAGACTGTTTAATCCTAAGTATGTAGGTGTTTTAGTCCTGTTGCCTGGGTGCACTGAGTAGAGGGAGCCGATTCTCCTGCAGCACTTTGGTGGATGGGGCCAAGAAAGATTATGGGTAGCCTCTGTCTGTCAGTGATCACCATCCAGGCTTGTGACCCTGATTTTCCTCCATTATGTCATCAGGATGATTATTTTTCCCCCATTCTGCCTGAAGACACATTTCAGATCCAATCTGTCCCAGCTGAAACAGCTCATCTTGGTCTGGCAAAGCACAGCCAGAGGATTTCATTACTCTGAATGTTTAACTCTGATGTTGAGTATCTGAATGAACCCTTTCTTTCTCTTTATGCCTGCAAACCTAATGCAACCTCATTAATACCATCCTCCTCTGCCTCCTTCCTGCAGAAAGAGCCCTTGCCAGCTGCATCATCAGCAGATAGTGGGAAAATCACCATGGGATTTCTCCCAGTCAAGAATATGAAGGGGCAGAGAGTTTCCTGCCACTTCCATAAGGAGCTTCTTAGGTGCTAGTGCATCCAGAGGCTGACATGTTCAAGTGCCAGCATGGGATGGTCTGGACTTGAAGGGACTTGGAGCAGGGTTACATCTGCACATTCAGCACAACGATGCCACCTCTCTGGTGAGTGATCTTTACTGGAGTTTCTTCCCCCCCAAAAAAAACAAACAGAAAGCATCAAGGGTTTGGCCCTTTCTGTCTCTCACTGCAGAGAAAAGGCTCAATCAGCATAGAGATATGAAGTAGCCCAGTATGAAGGCCTCTATGGTTTCTTATTTTTTTAACCAAACCTCCAGACTTTGGAGGTTTTAGTAAATCCTCCTACTTCAGCATAATTTCAAAGCAAAAGTAAGAGTTCTAGGGCTTACCTATGACCTAGCTGCTCAAAAGTGCATTTTCGTTTCCTTTAAAACTCAGACTAAACAGTTTCAAGGCTCCAGAGAATTTATCAAAGCTTTGCCAGATTCTGAATAAATCATATTAAGAAAAGGTAAATAATAATTACTAAAATGACTGCCCATCCTGGTGCCTGAAAGAGAGGTGTTACCAGGGGCAGCTAAAAGCAGAGGCATAATTGCCTTGGGGTAGTATCCCCTCAACACCCCATTGAGAGCCTTTCCCCTCCCCGCTGAGTAACACTATTTGGGAGTCTATTGCATTCTTATTTTCTGTGTCTACTATTGGGGAATAGAGGATGAAGGAGAGGCAAAATGTGATGAACTGCTCCTGAAGATAATTGAAAACTGCAGTTAATCTGCCCGGCCCACCTCTCACTGAGACCTACAGTAAGGGTTAACGAAACCAGAGTCAATCACAACAGTCCTGGTGTGTGCTGCCCTTCAGCAGCTGCTGCCCCTGAAAGACATGTTTGAAGCTTTAACTGCAGTAAGAAAACATCCCCTACAAAGAAAACACAGAAGCAAAAAGGTGAGAGCTTAAACTCTGACACCAGTGACTCCTAGCCATGTCTCAATAAGGAAGGCAAATTGTCTGGCCAGCATGCTATTCAGAGGTGATATCAAATATTGATTTATTTCCAGGAAACCTTAATTACATTGTTCAAAGTCTTGAAAGAGAAGGACGGTTTTGGAGTTACCAGCAATCCAAGGCCAGGCATTAGATAAAAAAACCTATCAGTGATTCTGAGCTCTTTTAATGCACTTCTTGATCTGTATACACTTCTTGATGTGTTTCTCAGAAAAAGCGAGAAGACAATCATCACTAGACAGGCTCTTTTAATCTAACTAACCAGCACTGTATGCTGGCATCAGCTTGTTCCATTACCTCCTCACATTGTTGAGGCTTTATGCTTCACTTATCTGAGCAGATGAGCAAATAACTTCTACTTCCAGAGGATCCTTTGGATTTTTATGGTGTTTTGAATTAGTGATGCAAATCTAATTTTGCTGAAACAGACCTAGACTCCATTACTGAAGGAGCACTTTCTGTTCACATTAACAAGGCTGCATTGTGTCACTGCCTGATGTAAGGTGCAGAAGTGCCCAATTTATCAGAATATTAAATGCAAGAGCCTGTTGTGGTTTCTCTCTAGCCTATAGAATGTACATTTGCAGGTCTGCAGCTGAACTCCCTTCATCAAACACCTCATTACGTTGGCAAAGTGAAGAGAAACAGCAACTTAAATACTTCAGGAATATACTGGTTATACATTAACCCATGAGTCAGTAGTCATATGAATCAGACAAGCACCACAGTGTTTCTTTTGTTTAATAGAAAATCAAACTAGAAAAAAAATATTTCCCTGTCAAGTTTGGGATGTTGTTCTTGACAGAAATGAGTGTGAGGGAGAAGGAATGGTGTTGGTAAGGAATTCAACCTATATCTATACCAGGGTACCTGAGAGCATTTCTGAGGTGTGTACTCCCACTCTGTGTCGAAATGAGACACGGGCATGTGCCACCTGCCCCCTCCAGGGTCTGGTGTCCCCAGTGGGGGTGTGGGCAGGTGGGCCAAAAAAAAGCTCTGGCATTGTCTGAAGAAGTGTCTCATTTGCACTTCCAAAGGAATACGATCCCCCCCCCACTATCCCACCAGCCAATTTAAATAGAGAACAAGAAATCAAGGTTTTCTTTCTGCCTGAGTAAAAAGCTTTCTGAGTGACCTTGTAGAGTTACTTGTTCCTTCGTGGCTGGTCTATCTTATATAAATCAATGTGGAAATTTTTTGTCTACTTAGTAAACATGTTTAAGGTAAAACTAACATTGGAAATTACAGATGGATATTCCAATAGGAGGAAGTACCTAAATACACAGGAGCAATATTTGGGGTCTTGCAAACCAACATACCAACCCTTGTGAGACTCTGTCCATTTGTAGTGGGCTTGCCAAAGAAGAGAGAACTAAATTACAAAATATGTCTGTGCAGTGCAAAAACATGGTACTGGGCAACAAGGAACAGAATACAGGTCTATTGAAGCTTCAGAACTGGTATTTTAGCAGTAAAATCCTCCTCTTCCTAAAAAAGATTACACAGAATTTCTGCACATCTCAAACCAGAGAATGCTCCCAAATTCATCTGGAAAGCCTTTGTCATTGTTACATTTTAGCTGCGACTAACAGGGAATGGTTCCCGAGAGTCAGCTGAGCAGCTGCCCCACCGAATTGAAGAAGCTGGGTTGGATGGTAAGCTTTGAATTTGTGGCTCACACGCTGTAAAGCTCTGCTGTGTTCAGGCTTGATATACCTGCCACAATGCATAGGAAATAACAATTCAGTGGACTGCTGTGTGCAAATCCAGAGCTGTTATGCAAAACTTAGTTTTCCAGAGAACTGTAAACTTCAGTGAACTGTGTATCTTCTCTGTCTGTTGTTGTTTATGTTCCTATTGATTTATCTATCCATCCATCCACCCAGAAGTAACTCACAGCTAGAGACTTCTCAAATGCTGTACAAGTGTTTCTATGTCCCTATTTCCATTCTCCCAGGAGTTATTATTCTGGCAGTTCACAGAATTCTTTGTCAGTCTCTATAAAGTAAAGAACTTAATTGTGCAGAACAGATAGTTATTTGCTGGTGGCACTCTGCCTATTGGTTATGAAGTTGGCCAAAAATTACCAGCAACTTATTTTGGGGGTAAAGTTTGCAGCATAAACTACAGATTTTTCTTTCACTGGAACAAAAGTCACTGTACTTTCAAAATGTGTCTTCATTTGCGTGTACTGATAATCACCCACATAGCCAAAGGGGAGAGCTACTGCAGCAAATGATATGGGGCTATAAACAACAGGAAGGAAAAGGATCTTCTTGTTATAGATATGATGGGATTAGGTATAGTCCAAGGCCCTTTGTTGTTTCTAGTCTGCCCTACAGCAGACTCTATAGGGATGCTAGGAACAGAGGGAATCCTCAAAGATACCCAAATGACACTTTAAATCCCTTAGAATTTCCTTACCAATGCAGAAACATTTGAGCATCCCAGGAAGTCCTGCCTGTACCAGTGAGCTTTGAAGACCTGACTTTGAAGGTCCTTGGCCCAGATCCTTAGACATGTATTACTCCTGCTGGAATGGGACTAAACAGGAATTAGCGAGGTAATGAAGTGAACTCATCTTTACTGCCTAACTCAAAAAGGTATGGGGGCATAAAATTGGGGCACTATCAATCACAAATCATTATGTGGGATCAGCATTGGAGGCCAAACCTAAGGCAGGCAGATCTAATGATACATCACTCAAATAGAGCAGACAATAAAATGTTCTTGATCTTTGAAGATATTTTATGCTCATACACTTGCAGAAAAGAGTGTCTTAAAGGAGGTACAATTATTTTAATGATGTCTCTAAACTAGATCCAGGTATCTGCAAGTGGCAAGTTATATTTCTGCAAGTGCTTCAAACCTTACGAAATAATATATTTTGGGGCTTTGTGATTATCCTGAGAACATTAACACAGCTGGCATCCTGGCAAATCAGGCCTGAGTAGAGCAAAATCTAATGACTGTGGAGGTTGAACAAAGCAGTTAGCAATTTCTGCCTGAAGAAAGGAGCCCATGGAAAGACATAGTCTTTTTTTTTTGGTGGTGGCTATAGATACGTTTGATCCTTAGCCATGCTTAATCAGTCTACATGGGAGATTGACATCAAGACCACTTTGCACTATGCAGAATTGACTAAGTGTGAGCTGGCTCCTCTTCTTTCTTGTACCTGGTATGATTTCCATTTGTACCCATCCTGAGCAGAGGTCCAGGATGGACCTCTGGACCAGGATGGTCCAGGAAGCAGCAGGATGCTGCTTCATCCAAGCAGCAGCACAGCTTTTCTTCACTCATTTGGTCTAAGTACAAATGACTGTATGAAACAAAAAGTCAGGAGAGTTAGGCCTTATATCACATTTTGTTCCCAGTCTTAAGGCTCTGAAGAATAAATAAAAAATGGAGCTTTCTGAAACACTGACTCTTATCAAAAATGCCCAAGATTAATTTATCTGTTCCCTTCCTTCCTCCTTTACAGCCTTTTGGGCTCAGCTGCCTGAAATGTTTCTTATCTGTTCCTAAAATGGACTGTATCTCCTTCCCGCCTCCTCTTTCTCACAAGCACTCGTACAGCCATCTCCCTCCGTGGCAGAGGGGTCTGGTCTCATGAAGACTGGCAGAGGAATCAAGTTGTTTAATTTTCTGGTCTGAATTCACTGCTAACCCTGCTTTGACAATCTCTTGAGGTTCCTTCCAACCTGAATGGTTCTCTGAGAGAACGATTCACGTGCTACGAGGGGAAGCCCTGAGCCACTGACCAGCCTGTCTGCAGGGAAGCAGTCACTTCACAAATTATCTGCAATCATGCTCCAGCATTAACCGAAAATGTGCATGCAGACTATGGCACACAGAAAGTGCAGGCAGAGGCACAGCTGCCTAAAATCTGCCTTTTGGAAAGGCAATAGTGTCAGCCTTGAGAGAAATTTTGCCTGGCACCTTGTTCTTGTCAGTTCTTTAAACACTGGGAGAGCTGCCTCCATTGCAGCCCTGGGAGAGCTGCAGGTTGCAAAGACATACAGAACTTCTCTGTAGTCACATGTGGATGAACTTACACGGAGATTTTGTTGCCATCCAAAAATTTGGGAGTTATACTGGGTGCTCTGGCATGCATGCTAGAAAAGTGGCTGAGGGAAACAGTCCACTTGTAAACACTCAAAACATCCCTATGTCCAAAGCAGTCAGGAACACATGCACAGAAACCACTTACACTGTGGACAGGAAAGGAACAAAAACAAACAGCCTCAGGGCTTGTTTCCATACAGCTTAGAAGCAGACTTCCTGTGCGATAAAGAAAACTACTGTGGAGTTTAGAGTTTGGTCCTGACCTCCTCATACTTCCAAGTTCCCAAGAACTTCAGCGGTGACTTGCAGAAGGGACCAGCTCCTCTGTCATGGCCCGGATGCCTATGTTTGTGTTGTATGTTAATCAACACATTCAGCACCAAGACACTTTACGATGACCTGTTCTGCTGATGATATAAATATTAGGTCAGAAGTGGAAAGGCCCCATTCATTTGAGGATGACCTGTGATTCTCACTCCTGTGAGAAAACATGGCATTCTGTAGAAGGTGGAAAAATAAGGTTATATCAAGTCATTTGCTAAAATCCCTTGAAACTCCTGTAATATCTGGAACCAAGAAGCCAGTTTAAATTTATCCCATTTCACCCATTGCTAATTTTATTTATGCTTTAATACTTTCACATAATATTTAACCGGCATGCAAGCAATAGATGTGCAGATGGTAGGTGGGTAGAAGAATAATTTATGACCCAGAGCACGCTATAAGCCAGCTTTACCAGTTGTAAATGATGCCTTGTGTGTTTCAGACCTTTGACACTTTAAACTCTAGTTAACATATATGATGACTTAACCCACAAACCAATTCCACCCTGAAACAATGCATTTCCTTGATTAAAGTGTTTCTTAAGGGAACATTTAATATATCATATTACAGAAAAATCTTTTTACTTAGCAAATAATTCCAGATTTCCAAAACTGCGCCAAACCAAGGTTGTACTGGCAATCCCATGTCTGCTTCATAGGAACCATATTTCTGCTTTTTAAACTAGATTTTTTTAAGAGTAATAATAAAATACTGGAAATGCAAACAGTGCATAGAATAAAAATATTCAAGCCTTTCTTGGAAAAATAAAAAGATCATATAGGTAGCTGGATATATTTTCAGGTATGTGGATGCCTGCCATTATTTCATGGAAACCAGGATTTGCAGCATTGGAAGGGATCTCAAGACATTTTCTGAGCTGGATGTTCTCAGACTGTGGGACATTTATCAGTGGCAATATATAAAGCCATTTCTTGGATGTTCATGAAGGCAGCCACCTATTTCTTGAGAAAAACACATTCAGGTAGGGAGTTGCAACAAAGCTAGTAGATAATGCTGAAAACATTGGCAGCGTTAAAGATACCAGGAGTGTGGGACACAGGTGGGAAACTAAAGAGCATGGCACCGGGAACTTAATTTGAGTTGGGTAGGTATATGCAATAAAAGGAGGATAAAAGGACAGAGAAAACTCACCCAAAGGCCTCTTAGGAGGCTGGTCCCTAACCAGCTCTTAGAAAATCCAGTGGAGGTGATTGCTGTCTTACTTTAGCCTTTTTCTTTCCCATATGTTTCATGCTGGTACTCTTATTTCTTAGAGTTTGATGTAGAAAAATGCAATGTAGGGGATTCAAACAGGTTTATCTGCAAGACCCTGCCTGGATTGCATCAATTTTCCTGTCTCTGCTCATGCAACTGAGCAAGTGAATGTGTCTGGTTTGGTCTCTGCAATGACTGAAATGGAAGTGTCCTGTCCAGCCCATGTTATGGCTTTCCCCTGCTCTTCCTCTTCTTTGCCCCAGGTTGCTGTGGGCTCTGCTTCACTCATGTCACTGGATTCAATGCCTACAGTCATCAGGGCTGGAAAACCGGCTCAGGTCAGTGTGTTCCCCAGAGATCCCTCTATTTACCTCTGGGCATAGTAATATTTAAATGTTATTATGTGAAACAGCAGCTCTGTGCAGTGGCTCTGCTTGCAGGGTGGGTACCAGACAGAGCAACAAGTCTTTTCCACAGGTGTGCAATAGCAGCAACCCCAGGCCTTCGTGGGTGCTTCAGGGAACTCATGGTATGTTATCTTCACTCTCAGAAAGCTGTGAGATATGATACATGTACGTATGGAGAGACAGGACCAACCACCATAAAGACAGACACAGAAAGAGGTCAGCTTGGTCATTCAAACCTGATACAAATGTTTACTAACCACTATCTCTTCTTCGCTCTATTCTTTTTGTATTTACAAACTTCTGATGTCCTGTTCTGCTATTTTAGTCACCATCTATGTCTATATTTTATTTAAGCACCTAATAGTGCCTTTTTCTTTCTTTAAAGAAAACTGCATTGATATCCAAGCCTAACTGAGGGGAGTTTTTGGCATTTATTTTTGTTCCATAGCTTTTAAGTATAAGCCTCAGTCTCACTTCCTCCTTTTTATTCCCTTTTCATTATCCAACTCTGATGCTTTCAGTAATTTCTAATTTTTTGCCCTCTTAACATTTCATGTTGCATATATGAATACCAAACTGGAGTCCACTGGCAGTACAGCTACATTTCCTAACTAACTTTTGCAGACTGTGTGATACTAGTTTATGAGAAGAAGAGAGAGAGAGAAGGAGAAGAGAAGGCTGAGAGGGGATCTAATCAATGGTTATAAATATCTGAAGGATGAGTGTCAGGAATATGGAGCAATCAGTTCCTTTTCAATGGTGCCCAGTGATAGGACGAGGGGAAACCAGCACAAACTGGAACACATGAAGATCCACCTCAATGTGGAGAAACTTCTTTACTTGTGAGGGTGACAGAGCACTGGAACAGGCTGCCCAGAGGGGTTGTGGAGTCTCCTTCTCTGAAGACTTTTAAGACCCGTCTGGACACGTTCCTATGTGACCTTGCCTAGATGAACCTGCTTTGGCAGGGGGTTGGACTAGATGATCTCCAGAGGTCCCTTCCAATCCCTACCATTCTGTGATTCTGTGATCCATAAGCTGAAAGCTGCTGCACTTCCCTCTTCTCTCTGTTTTACTAACAGCAAAATTTGACTCATTTGCACCCGAGATCATGTGTGTTGCAGAACACTATGGGAGTAGAGCTTGTCAGAAAATGCCTGGGGAGTCTAGAAATTATATGGAACAGTCTTTAAAAAAAAAAAGTGAACACTATTTCAAATCAGTTTTGATGCTGTGAAGGCTTTACCCAATTTATGCTGTGCACCCATTATTTTACTCACATCCACACATTTTCAAAAAGCTGCGTTCACAGAACTCTGGAGATGAGAACACAGATATCCATGCTGGGTGCTCCTTGGGCCTGAGGGAGCTCAGAATCATCTCTATCCACAAGTCATCTTGCTGGAAATGATGGCCAGGCTCTTACCTTGTCCTCGCTGTGACACAGCAATCCAGGAGGCAGAAAAACCAGCATCACTCATAGGCTCATGTTTGCTGTGCCCATCCTCAAGTGATTGGTGGATTGCTCAACTCAGCAGATGCCTGTTTTTTCCTGCCAAGTGGAAATGGGCCCAATGGCTTTCAGGCAGGCAGGCTTTTACCTTGGCTATGTCCCTTTAAATCAAAGCACTTGCAATTCAGTAACAGCAAAGTGTAAGTACAATGAAAGCCAGGAGTTCCTTTCAATATGGAAATGTTTCCCCAAGTGACTCAAATTAGATTTCATAAGAAGAAATCCATAGTTCCATGAAATTTATAGATGCATTATAAAAAAGAAGTATATTGCAGGTTACTTGATTTACCGTTGATTCTTTGGGCAGCACTCAGTAGAATAAAGGAGGAATGTGATTTGGAAATATACTGGAGGGGATTCAGCCGTATGCTGGCAGCATCAAGTTTCATCTAATTTGAGGGGATTTTCACTCTCCTTGGATACTGTAACTAGCTGGGCTTACTATCAAATTACATTTTGCTGGATCTCCTGTAAATCTGAGAACTAGTGAAAATAAATGCAAATATAGCAACTTTTGCCTCATTTGCGCTCCCATTAAGCTTTCAGTTATTCTGACATAATTTGTTTCTCTTTTACTGTCTCTGTTTTTATGGGTTGTGTATGGAGACTAAAGCTCCTATACTGCGGGAGGACACATGCAAGAACAGTCCATGAGGGAGTAATCAGAAGAGTGACATTATTTGGATTTCAAATGAAGCCTTTTGTCTACAACCAGTTACCGGATTTGTGCACGCACGCAGATGAAGCTGGCCTTAGGTGTTAGTGCTAAAATAAGGCTATGGGAGTTTTGAGTGTATCCAGATCCTTGGTCAACACCTTGCCTTCGAAACCATAATCCATAGTGGATGGACTAGTGCCCCTTGTAAGTTTGCCATCAATTAAGATGTATGTAAATGTCCACCAGCCTGGAGCAGGTGTGTATTGGCTAGCTTGTGTAGAATGAGCAAGTGACCATCTTCACTTGTCTGTCTGGACACATCCTCCATTCAACCTTTCGTACAGCCAGAGATTTCTCCAAGCCTTGCAAGCCAAGCCAAGCTCATAAAAAGCAGGCTGAATGCACATTGACCACATGGACCACCCTGTAACCAAGGCAGCATGTATCATTGCCCCTGTTTTCTGTCCTCCTTTACTCTGCAGGATTTGTAATGATGTCTTGCATAGCCACTTGGACTGCCTCTCCTCCACATCCACGGCTAGATCCATGGAGAGCAGACAAACTAGTGGGAAGGACATTGTCAGTGAAGGTGTGGTTACAGGCTCACAATTCCTTGGATCTTTCTATCATTCCTTCTACTTTCCCTTCCATCAGTCAGATTGGAAAATACTAGTGCTTTGGAGGCAGCTGCAGTCACAGGAACCTGAGATTTGCCTGAGTTCCTTTCTGGGAGAATAAATACAAGTCTGTCTGTGCTCTATTTTCATTAAAAAGCTGTCCTGCATTAAAAAACTGTCATCTGCAAACAGAAAACTGCACTCTAGAGCTTCAGAACCAGCTGTGGTAGACAGGAGCCTGTGGAACATGTGAAGCTAAAGGACCAGGAAGGCTGTAAGAGATGGTAGGACCGTGAAGCCAGCAGCCTGCCTTTGCTGGAGAGAAAGGTTGGCTCCTACACAGGCAAAGGAGTCTTATCCCAGTAATCGCCCACAGCCATGATTGCTTAACATCGCATGCAAAAAACACGCAAAAGCAAACCATGAAGTCTGCTGCAGAGGTATCAGTAAGCAGACACTTGAATAAGCTGGGTGCTTGTTAATGTTTAACAAGCGAGTCCTCATCTGACTAGTGTTGAGCTTTGTTTATCTTATCCCTAAATTCACTAAGGGAAAAAGAACTCTCTTTATTAGCCTACGATAAATAAGTAAAGAGAAGGACCTGGAAGAATCTCGCTGAATTTATTCTGTTTAATAGTAAAGGAGCTTGTTTTACACAGCTTTCCTTTCGTGAGATGAAGCAGTATTTTAAAGTGATTTAAGCAAATCTTCTTATGTTGAATATGATGGTGAAAGAGGTAAGATTTGTCTATCTTGGGGTTTGCAACTAAATTCAAGAACTGTCTTCAAATTACCATTTCTGCCAGACTCATCTGTGATGGAACCCAGGAACAAGTGAGGAGGCACTGTTTTGAGTCAGAGATAGTTTAATTTTATACAGGGACTCATGGTTTGAATCTAAGGCCAAGCTGCGCCTTAATGGATTAATACTGTGGGAATTTGTAACTTTTCTAGCTACTTTTTAATATTCAGACTTCTGTCCTATTCTGTGGAAAATATAGGGTTATCCCTCCTACTGAAAATAATTTTTGTGGAATTCTACTGGTTTGTTCTCCCAATTCAGACAGCTGGGCAAAGATACTCTCTATGTGGATGACACCAAAATCCCGGATGACCGAAGAGTTTTTTCTAAACTGAGTTAGACAACAAGTCTCCATCAAGTCTACTGGAGTAGGATCCAAAGTGTCGTACTCAGGGCTCAGATTTTAGGGTTTATTTGAAATCTCACTTTCATGACTGAGCTCAGGCAGAGCCGATGTCACAGCTCTTCATAGCCATTTTCATAAAACCCATGTCAAAAGCGAGACCACAAATAGTCTTGCTAGTTAGCAGTCTGTGCTACAGGACTCAATTCTCTGCAAACCAGGATGGAGAAACCTCACCCCCATCAGAGGGAGAATCCTCCATTCCTGATATCTGTTTTAAAGGGAGTTTATAGAAGCTGTTGCACTTAATGAAGCCACGAGTGCTATTTTTAGGCTACAGCACTAGGAATTCTGCTATATTTGTTTAATACAGAACAGTCATTTCCTTTAGAAGTCCGTGTGTGGTTTTACAATCTGGCTGCCCATCCATACCTCAGCTAACGTATTTGGGGTTTTTCAGGGGCGTTCTGACTTTCATCTTTTCTGGTTGCTGTGGTGATAGCAATACAAACACCTCCAAAGGATGAGCTACTTTTCTTGGAAGAAGAACATCTTACTCTACGCAACAGGACTGCAGAAAGGTTTAATGCAATTTTGACCACATGGAAAGCTAGTTTGGTTGGTCATAATGCAGAAAACGCCATCTGGGGCGAAGGTCGTGTCAGCTCCATCGAGGGAACATTTTATTTTATTCTCTTCCATTCTGAAGACCGGATTTTGTTTCTCACTCTGGCCAAATCGGAGGTATAACTTATAAAAAGTATTTTGCAATCTAGATATTTATAGATTAAGTGGACTATTTACTGCCAAAAGAAGTTTCTCCTCAGATTCAGATCTACGCAATCTTGATTATATGCTTTCAGAAACATTTTCCAGCCCTTTATCCACATAGGAGGGTGAACAAAACATCTCAGCTCCTCCACATAGGACTGATAGCTGTTAGCATACACCATAAGTGCAATTCCCCATCTACTGAAACTGAGGGAGACTGTGCAAACAGCTCAATCAAAGTGTAAACAGGTGAGTGCCAAAGACCTGACAGGGCCCCTGCAAGGACTGCATGGTCCCTGGTCCTATGCACAAACTGCTTGAACACAACACTCTTTGACAATAAAGAATGTCATACAAACTGCTGGTCTCCAAAGCAGCTCTAACATGATCAACAAAGTTCTTGCAATGTCCCTGTCTGGGAATAGCGTGTCAGTACTGCATAGCAGATGGTCTGTAGCAACCTTCCTGCCCTTGGAGTCTTTGCAGGCTTAAAACAATCTCAAACTCTGCTTGGGTGTGGGTTTCCTCTGGAGCTCCTGCGTTACTTTCCAGTGGGAAGGAATTATTGGACGACAGTTCTACCTGGAAAGAAAAATGTTTACTGCAAATAAATATTCAGGTTGAGTCAGGAGAAAAAACTTTGCAATATGAAGAGAGGTAGCCTCATTCTTTGTAATTTAGAGTCAAACCCAGGATGATATAGCTTCTATTTTTCAGCATGTAATGAGTTAAAACAATATGCTTTCAAATGCCCCTTGCCACAATCTCACCTCCTCCCTCTCCGGGTCCCTGCCCTATATTCTGGCACTGCAACTGGTGATGAAGACTCCAAAGGAAAGAGCAATATTATTAGCATTTGCAAAATGCAAGAATAAACTTTATTCCCTTAGAGAATCACTTGAGTGACACAATGGAAAAAAGCCTGAGGGCATGTCTTCCTGCACCCTCTGCCTTCACCAACAGTGCAAAGGCCCCTGGGCTTCCAATGGAATTAAGTCTATGTTTCATGTTGCACAAGCAGGGCACGACTTGAAGAGATCTTTCTTAGCCATAAATATGTCCCAAATCTACCTGGTGCTGTAAAGCAATAGGGAATTAAGTTAGCTCTGCCCAGTTTAGCAGTAAATATTCTGCATCTATCTTTGTGGTTCTGAGATTTATAATTTTATAATAAATTCTTATGAAAAACTAGGAAGTGAAATATTTTACTCAGTATCACCTCCAAGATAGAAAAAGGCCCTCTGAAACAACATTCTTGGATATACTTACATGCAAGCATAGACTGTATATTAACTAATATATTTACTGTCTGTATTACTTCAAGGCAGATACATAGGGTAAAAATAAACATGCTACTCAAAGGTTTAGAATATTTTGAAAATAACTCTAAAGGTAGCTCCAAGAATGTTTGGCACTGAAGTACTTGTAAATCTCCTTATATATTTGTGAAAATGGCAGTTTGAATGTGGCTTTTTGAAATTTACTTGGCAAAAAAATTAATAGCAGCAGCTGTCCAAACATGCTGCAAGACCCCTCTACACAAATATACATCTACTGAATTTTTTTATTTTTATTTTATTTACAGGCAAATCCGGTTGCTCTTGCACTCCTGTCACATACAGCGTTTTACAGACAGTTGTGGTTTTAGTTTTAAAGAGCTTTTGGGGTTTCTGAGAGGGAGAATGGCAAGACTGAGGTAGAAAAGAGAAAAATTGATGTGCCAGCACTCAACACAGGAGTTTTGCAATTACCATGAGTTCACTGCTTTTTAAAGATCCACAAGAAAACTTATGCAGAGCACATGGAAGTTCAACACAGAGAAGCAACTCTGATTTTGTATACATGCAAATATTTAAAAGCTGTTACAGCAGTACTGCTGGTGACTGTCCCCAGTTTGACCACACCAAAGTCCACCTTTGCCATCAATCTCTGCTCATTGCTCCTCATGGCTCCAAACCCAGCAGGTAGCACCCCATGTCCCAGGGCATCATGGTGGCGTGGGACAGAGACAACCTTGCACAGGGCCTCCTGCTGCATGCTCATCCCTGCTACTGACCACATTTCCCCTTCTCTGGCCAGCTCTTCTTTGCCAGACGTAGCCATTAATTTGGGGGAGTTGAGAGAGATTAAGCACCCTGTCTTTGGTGAGCTCCTGAATCTTAGTTTTGACAATGGAGAACACAAGGTACTGGCAGGCTGGAGGTAACTGATTCCAATGATTTCTAGACCTACTTAGGAGTTATGGCACCTTTGTGAGATTTGTAGGGTAGAGAGGATCTTTATTTAATCACTACTTGAAAAGGCCTTGTGACATAGCTGGATGTATACAAGTTGTGGCTTAGACTATGCCCTTCATACTGCTGCTAGGACATATTGAAGCAAGTAAGATCATCACCATCTCAGAAGTACTGGAGGACTCACGCTGTTTAGAAAGGGCTCCGGACTGTTCTGAGAAGTTGGCTCTGGGAATCAGCTAGTTTTGACACAGAGAGCTGATTAAAATAATTCCCTCTGATATTCACATTTCTGTCTCTCACACAAATGCCGGCTTTGGCAGAATTTTATTCAGACCTTAAACTTACATCTCAGTGAGATGTATGAACATGATGGGAACATTTTGCACCTGTTGGGGTAAGCAGTGACTAACACCAGCCATACTGCAAAGAAGCACTATCCAAAAATCCCTACTGCCACTCTGGTGCTGTTGTTGGCACCAATTCTTGCAACTTCTTTACTAACCAGACATACCACGCATCTTCTTTACTGTTCAGCTGTACCTTGCAAACTTTCTGCTATCTAGCCATATCGTGCAACCTCTCTGCTGCTCCCAGGCTCTCAATAATTGCCATACTCAGGAATCTTCCTGAGTTGAGAAGGGCTGCAGACAAGACCTAGACCCAGGTGGAGTTTTATGGATCTGCTGGATGGAAAGGGACAGAGTAGGTAGGTGACTGTGTCATTTTGTGGGTAAAGACCCTTCAATTTCCATGATATGACACTTTGGCAGCAGCACTCCAGTGATCCCTCCCTTATACAGCAGCCCTTTTGCCTCCCATCCAAAAGCGCTCTGTCTCTCACAGCCTCTTGTACAATGGTCTAGGGAATCACCCCAGATCTGTTTGGAGGGGGGCTGGCTGGTGTAGAGCTACCCCTGTGAGTACAAAAAGAGGGCCCACGCTCAGGTGTCTCCCAGGGGATCCATGGCATGAGATTAGGCTTGAAAGAGGCTCTGGTTCTCCAGCAAATGTAATAAGAAAATAGCCAGCCTATTCCCCCGTTTTTCTGGAGGGCTCCACTGAATCAGCAAGACCACATCCAGCTATTCTGATAACCACTGAGAGCATAACTGATTTGAGAATAATAGAAAAAAATGAACTTAAACAGGGAAAGGGGGAAACAGATATGCTACCAGAAAAAAAAAACAGGAAGAGAACAAAAGAGTGAACTCTGGAAAGAGAAGATGAAACAAATGAGCCAGAGTCATACAAACATCAGTATTAGTCAGTCTGTTGCTGAGAAACTGAGAATACGTCTGGTCTAACTCCCACTAAGCATAAGTGGAGGGTTTCATGGGAGGAATGAAAGCTCAGTAAGAAGCAGCATTAGGTTTAACAGTAAATTTTCCGATGGAATTAAGATTAAGGCATTGAAAAATCTCCCCAAATGTCATTTTGCCCCCACTCCACTGCATTTCCCACACTATCATCCAAGGTTTTTCTTATTCGAAACCAAGGGCTGTCTGAAGACCATCAAGTAGTCAGCTTGGCGAGTTTGAGCATGGAATAAATGTAAGCCTTTGCATACTTTTCTTATCCATCGAGCTAAACTCAACACCTTCAAGGAAATAAAAAGATTTACAGATTAGACATCCTTGTGTTCCCACTCAGGTGGCCCTGCATTCCCTCTCAGCCCTGTCTTGGCTTAGATACATTGGAGAACAGCATCTAGGTAACCATAGTGACAAGTGCCTTAAAATGGTTATAGCCATGATCACTTAAAATAAACAGCCTCGTAAATCTGGCCTAATCCTAATGAAATCCACCCAAGTCTGGCAACCTAAAAATAGAAAGACAAAAAAAGAAAAAAAAAGAACAAATAAACAAAAAAAGCCATCCACCTACTCAAAGTTACTTCTGCCTCAGAACTGCCTTTGCAGCTAGATCTAAATTCTGCTTCTCCAGGAGACAAGGCCTTTGTGTCACAAGTTCATTGTTATATTTTTAGATCCAGACACTGAAAGGTGGGGCCCAAATGTAAACCTCATTGTACTTTGGCAGCAAACAGGAAGTAAATGATACTTTATGGAGGTCAAACTCAATTCAGGTTTTCTGGAAGGATGGAATTTGTTGGTTTGTTGGTTGGTTTGTTTGTTTTATTTTTCCCAGACGTTATAGTTTTCTCATTACCTTCCTTCACAGGAAGTTTTTAATAGCTCTTCATGTGAATATTATGGTAGTCACAGTGTGGAGGGATTTAAAGGCTTTAAGTGACTTTCTGGAAGAGCATCAAGGTTGAGTTAAATAACCACTTTGCTATTTTAACCTGGGTCTTCTGCTGCTGCTAGCCTGAAGTCGTCCTTTGTGGGTCAAGGTGTCAATAAGCAAGCACTTCGCTCTTGAGAAAGGTGTTTGCATGCCTGTCAGCACTTGCTGTTATGAGTCAGATAGAGCCCTAAAGTACAGAGACAAAAAGGAGACATCAGGCAAGGTCTGGATCAGGAGTTTGTGTGCAGGACCAGCTCCACCCCACCACTGGCAGTATGTGCCGCTGACTATCTAGGGAGCTGGGTTTGTGAGAGGAAAGTGTGTTTTTCTGTTCTCCTAGGATCCTACCAGGACCCATCCTCTTTCCACCTCTCAGTTCCAATTTTATATTTCTTATGTCTGAGCATTCAAGAGGACCTTCAACTTCCCACGTGTGAGAAATAGCCATCATAATAGGTGTTGATATGTTTGGAGCACTACCTGCCTTTACAATAGAGAAGATTAACAGTGATAGATCACTTTCCACACCCACATAGATAATAGCATCTCTCCTGGGATGGCTGACAATCTAATTGTGGCAGAACTCAGGGAGGCCTGAAGCACATTTCATCAGTAGTTATTGACTGGAGTACTGGGTCTCGTCCTTAAGAAAAAAAAAAAATTACAAAAACCACCTGACAGGAAAAAGGAAAAGCGTGTGCAGTACTTTTTAGAAATCAGCACAGACATAATTAAAGATAACAATGTAAGAGCAAGCCGGTGCAACCGCTTGGCATTCTCTTGTTCCACTGCACACGACAACATATTTTCCCCAAGAGGCATTTTTGGAGGTGCAAAAGTTCACCTGCAGCCTGGTAATTCACTTTGAGACAGGACTGTGATCACTTAATGGACTCTTCTCGTGCTGGCTGCTATGGTAACTGCTGCATGACACTCTCCATAGGCTTGTTTTCAAAGGAGAGTGTAAACTCTGAGAGCAAATCTCAGATGGATTTGCTACTGGAATTGAAATCCCAGGGCAGATTTGCAAGTCTACACATGGCCAAGGCCCTCCATGCTCTCCTTTTATGGACATGTTTGCTCATTTGGCTTAATTTTAAAGGCAGTCCTTCAGCACAGTGTGCTCAAAAACACTTCTTAGAATTGGAGTCTTTGGGGTTTGAGCTGAGTTAGAGGCCAATGTAGGAAGTGTAAAAGATGAGACAGAGCAGAGATTGGGTTAAAACACTCAGCCCTTCTGTCCTAGTCATCAAGCTCAAAGGCTGCAGAAGCAAAGCCTGCTCCAAAAACAAGGAAAAAGATGTCCTCAGGAGCTGGGAAAAAGAGCTACCAAGCCTTAACCACATGTAACCAAAGCCGGGGTGAACAGGCAAACGATCTGGAGCAATGATGCAGAGATCTGGGAGTGGAGATTTCTCATCCATCTCCTTGGTGCAAGCGTTACCATGAAAGGTGACATTTGCCATCTCCTAGCTATCTGTCTGCAGAGAGAGGCACAGCTGGGTGTCAGGTCATGGAGCAAGATAGAGGATCACTGCAAGTGAGAGGAGGGAAATTGCAGTGGGAGAGAAAGGGGGAAAAGCAATTGGGGAAGTGACAAGAGAAAGAGAATAGGTGAAAAACTTAGGGTGGATTTCAGTGATCTGCTAGAAGCTGGCAAACATGTTCCTGCAAAAGGATGGGTGAGTCTGGGCTGAGGTCAGACTGTGGGAGACACGCAGGATAGAGGTAATAGCAAAGGATGCAAGTTCATGTCTGGGCAGGAAGCAGACCTGAGAGCTGGAAAGGCCTAAAAAAATCCAGAAGGCTATTCCTCTGCCCACAGCAGGACCCTCCCTCTCAGGGTCATTTGTTGCAGGAGCATGCCTGACTTGTTTTTAAAGATGTCCAGAAGCAGATGCTCCAGGACTTTCCCAGACCTTCTAGTTGTTCATCCTCCTCTCCACTAACATATTTTTCTCAGAGCTAGCGTTGAACCTCCCCATTCTTTCCCAGATGGATGAGGGGAACAGATTGATCGTATCTTCTTTTTAGCAGTGTTTGAAGATGATTTAGTCTATTTCCCCATGTTCTTCTCTAGGAGTTCTTAAAATATAATGCTGAAATATTCTGGCTGATGCCTTACCAATGAGCTTCAGCAGGATTATTTCATGCAAGCCATATTTGTCTCAGATGATTTCATGCCACCCTTTTTTGTAACAACATAACGTTCCTGATCCACCATTACATTCATATGTTCCTCTCCAAAACTGCTACCAACCAATTTTCCACCACTGTACAATCATACAGTTGATTATTCTAGCCTGAGTACAGTGCCTTTTGTACCTGCTGAAGACCATTTGCGTTTTTCTTTTCAGACCATTTCTTCAATTTGTTAAAGTAATTTTGAATGTTAACTTTTTCCTTCAGAGTATTTGCCATCACTTCGATCTCCAAATTCAATGTGTGGCCTTTCTAGTCTCTCATCTATTTTGTTAATAAAAGTACTGGAAAATGATACTAAGGGTAACTTCTTGCAGGCAAAATGCAGAAGAAGAGATAGGAGAATGAAGAAGAAAGTGGGAGTAGGTCAGTTAGGGTGAAAAATGTTTTGAGGGGCTGGTAGAGTTAAATATGTAGAGAAATGGACCATAGTGGGATACTACTGCTTAAAGCCATAGGGTTAAGATATGGAAGTGAGTGAAAGGACTAAATCAAACAGGCTGAAAATAAAGGGAGCCGTAACTGAACTGGTGAGTTCCTAAAGCATTTGATAAAATCAGTTAATTAATTTTTTTTAAATCAGTACAACCATCAACAAAATACAGAATTTACATGTAGTGACTGTTAATCAAAAGGAGAACACTGTTTAAGAATAGACAAACAGGTGGTGGTGGGCTAGTCCTACCACCAAATCAAGGAGATCTGGCAAGGATAATAGTGCTGAAGCAGCATTTCCTGCAGGACTGGGTTGAGCTATTCTCTGCTACCTGCATCTGCAGACCACTCCAGTCAGATCCATGGGACAAGCCCATGGAGAAGGCAACATGGTATGAGCAAGTATCCCATAGAGCAGAAAGCAGGAAAGTGAATGACTGAAAGTCATCTGATATTAGCTGTCAGCAGAAAATGATAGAGAACTGCTTTTCTCCTGGTTGTTGCATCTCTGCAACCTGCCACGTGTAAAAGGTGGGCTTTCAAAATAGTATCAGTGCTCATAGCCTTGAGGAAGACAGGCAATGGAGAGAGAGGATGGTGTATTTCACATGCTTCCCTCTCCTGCTGATCCTTTCTCAGAGGAGGCTGTGAGCTCCTGGCTCTGCTGAGAGTTTGAACATCAGGCCTTAGCTAAGCTGCGGTAAGTGGGACACCCTGACTGGCCTCATCATGAGATGTGAGCTATTTAGGCTTTTTGCCCTCTATCCTGTGTGATGGCTTCTGAGGTGGCAAGAGCAGCCCAATGTGAATGGCGGGGCTGGAGGGCTGGCAGGGATGGACCACCATGATGAAGTCTTCCTGGGATGCGTCACCACATCTGTCACTGGGAAGGTGTAATGACAGGTCACCAGGCAGGCATGAAGGTCATGGGTGGGGAAATGACCATCCCAGTGTTCTCAGTATACACCTGCTCCTGACTGTCTCAAAATGTGAGATAAGTCAGCAAGGACAGACCTCAGCCACTTCGGGTTGGCCCAACACCACAATCACTGCTGGCGATTCACATGCTATGCTCCTCTTGCTCATCACTCACGTGGGGCTTATTCTGATACACATTATCCAAAATAGAAAGTCCTCCTTGGCAACATGATTGTCTCTGGGGTCGCATTTGGGCCTCACTCAGCTCGGCTCCTGAGACAGTAGGCTCACCCTCCTTGGAGACACAAAGCTCCTCTTCCTCAGCCTGTAGGTGCTGCCAGCATCCTGGGAAGCCTTCAGCCATACAGAGTAGACAAGATAACACTCTATTCCCACCTATTTTGCCAATCAGCAGCTTCCTTTCAGATGTCACCGGCAATGGTTTTGTTGCTGTGTTGCTCCATGGAAGCTTTCCTTGTGGGGCATAGCAGGACATGTGCCTGAGCCCTGGTCTGCAGCTGCAGAGGAGTCTGTGGGGGAAAAAGGTGGTATGCAGTGGTGAGGAACATGAAAATGATGCTGAGCAGGTATCTTCTGTGGTAGTGAAAGATATCACCCTGGAGTGACAATCCTTTAGGGACTGTTGCTTTACATCCTTTCAGATGAAAGTACAGAAAGGGGCTCCTTCTTGCTGGATTATGCCGGCAACTGCCCACCACCAAAAAGAAATACAATACCTGTTGTTTCAGAGACCTTGATCTTTCTACCATTCACTATCCTCCAAAATAAAGAACATAGATAATCATACAAACAAACAAGGTCTAGGGTTTTCAGCTTTCAGTTTACACTTTTGTGCATGAGGTATGCCTCAATGTACCAGTAAGAAAGAGACAAATTAGCCTGAATCATCCATTTTTCAAGATACCTGGGCATGGTTTTTTGTAAGAGAAATATGAGCCTGAAGTCATCTGTTATTTCCTGTGAAATATCTCCCCTGCACTTCTTACTTCCTTTACACACACAGAAAAAAAAAGGCAGCTCATGGCCACCTGCACTTCCAGCCCTGTTTACTGATCTCCACAGCTTCCTCATGAGACTCTGCCAGAAAGGCAGTTTAGCTGACTACAGGCAGTTCTCATTAATCTCCCCCCTAGCAAAACAAGATGCAGAATGGAAAACTGCAGAGCAGGAAAGCCAGCAAATTGCATCAAAGCAACATTTTAGGAAACCTAAAGGAGACAGGTTTTGCAGCACGCCCCTATTGATGAGCAGTGGTTTCTAATGGGTTGCTTTTTACCAGTCCAAAGCACAAACATTTCTATGTCTGCATTTGTAATCTCTCTAAAGGGACACTTCCTTCCTTCTGTGTCCCTGCTGCTTTTTGATAGCCTCCAGTGCATTCATTAATTAGCTGACTGAGGGCAGTGCCTCTTCTTTCCGCCTTATTTAAATTGTTTGCATTTCAGAGGAGCTAATAGAAGGCAACAGTGGCAATGCTGTAAGCAGGAGTGACGCTATGACATTTCTACTGCTCTTAATACCTCCTTTGGGCTGCTCTTGTGTTTGAAAGCCCAGCAAGAGGGATGGGAGGGCCCTTTTTCCTCTCCATTCCTCTTAGCCAGCATTGCTATGGGGGAAACCTTCATCTCAGCTGGTTGGGCAGCTAGTTCATTTACCTGTTTGTGTAGCTTATGGGTGAGATAACAGAAGGAAGCACATTGTGGCTGCTATGTTGCATAGACAGCCTGGAGAGCAGGCTTGGCTTCTGCCCTGTGGGAGGTGGAGGGGCAGGCAGACCCCATGACAGGTACCCCCAACACGGCCATGCTCCACTGATTCCCATGGAAAGAGGGACTCTTCCCTCTGTGGTGGGATTGGG